>JASDQU010739745.1:95350-106113 GCA_032191745.1 Picea mariana | reverse complement strand
AAGAAACATGAGGAGCTATACATGACTCATGATTTAGAGTTAGCAGCTATAATGCTAGCTCTGAAACTTTGGAGGCACTATCTTGTGGGGTGAAACTTTGAGCTCAAAACGGACCATCAAAGTTTAAAACATCTCTTCACTCAAAGAGATCTGAATGTCAGGCAAAGGCGATGGAGTGGGTTTATGAGTGAGTACGATGTTGGTATTTCATATATCAAGGGAAAGGAAAATGTGGTCACAGATGCCTTGAGTAGGAGACCATGTATCTTCTCCTTGGTAACCTTAAAGGTCAATCTGAGGGAACATGTGTTGACACAACTACCAGGAGACAGTTGGTATTTAAAGGTTACATCAAACCTCCAGAGTGGGAGGCAGTTAGTTCCAAGGTATGAAGGATATAGTGTGGAAATAGATGGACTATTAATATATCGAGGAAGGATGTACATCCCTGAGAATGGGGATATTCGAAGCATTATATTGAAGGAAGCCCATAGATCACTTTATTGTGCGCATCCGGGAGTGAAAAAGATGTACGCAGATATGAAGAAGCTCTTCTTTTGGGTAGGTATGAAGCACGATGTAGTCCATTTCGTCACCAAATGCCTAGAGTGTCAACAGGTGAAGGCCGACCACCATCACCCGGCAGGCCTCCTACAACCTCATGATGTTCCTATGTCCAAGTGGGAAGTCATCTCTATCGATTTTGTTGTAGGGTTTCCGCTCACATCCCATAGACACAATGCCATTATTGTGATAGTGGATAAGTTAACCAAGAGTGCTCTTTTCATTCCGGTTAGAGACACTTACGATGTTACTAATGTGGCATGAGTGTTTGTAAGCGAAGTTATCCATTTGCATGGGATACCAAAGAAGATTATTTCAGATAGGGATTCCAGATTCACTTCTACGTTTTGGACAAGTTTACAGTCAACATTGGGGACTCAATTGAACTTAAGCACAGCTTATCATCCTGAAACAGATGGGAAAACAGAGAGAGTAAATCAAGTCATGGAAGACATTCTTAGGATGTATGTAATGGATAATCAAACCTAGTGGGAGAATTACCTACCTTTGGTAGAGTTTGCCTACAATAATAGTTATCATAGTTCCATCAGAATGCCACCATACGAAGCTTTGTATGGGAGGCCATGCAGAACACCATTGAGTTGGGATAAACTAGAAGACTGAGTAACAGTTGGGCCAGAATTGATTCTAGAAATGGAGGAGAAGGTGATTCAAATTAGACAGAGACTAAAGGAAGCACAGGATAGGCAGAAAAGTTATGCAGATGCACACAGGGTTGACCGAAGTTATGAAGTGGGAGACCAGGTTTTCATTTGTATCAGGCCTAATAAGAGTACCATATGGTTTGGAAAGGGGACAAAGTTGTCACCTCAGTTTATAGGTCCATTCAGGATCCAAGAGAAAATTGGACGCATTGCCTATCGTCTCGTACTACCACCCCATTTGCATAAAACTCATAATGTATTTCATATATTTGTTTTACGTCATTATGTTGCTGATGAATCACATAAACTAAATTGGAAGGAATTGCGGGTATCGCACGTGGGAACCCTCATGGTAGAACCGTTACGCATATTGGACCATAGAGTCTGACAGCTCAGGAACCGTCTGGTAGACCAAGTTAAGGTCCAGTGGGACAAGTATAGTCCGGGATTTGCTACTTGGGAAAACGCCGAGACATTACGACGAGACTATCCCTTACTATTTTGACCATTTCGAGAACATGTTTCTCGAAGGTGGGGTGTATGTAACACCACCTTTTGACTTAGACAACCAGGATTACCTGAGGCCTATACACTTTATTTCCTAGCCACAGTGAAACTATTAAGTGATACACTTAAACTTTAAAAATTTATGAACTTTTACGAATGTATAAACGTTATCGATGATGATGCATGTATTGCGATCTATTATGTGAATGTGAATTTTATGAATGATTAAATATTATTTATGATGATGTATAAGATGCAACATACTGTGAGAAAGTGAAAGTAATGAATGTTTAAATACTATTAGAATGATGTTGGATACAATGCAGTCTATTTTGGGCAAATGATAATCTTGTGAATGGGTGACGAGTTTGAATTATGGGATATTATGAAATTTAATTCTAATTGGAAAACTTTGATGTTAATATATCGGTACGGGGATACCAAATTGAAATGATGATAGTATGCAATTGTATGATGATAATGCATATAAATGTATGAGTTGTGTTGCAGACTAACCTGCAGGTTATGGGCTATGAAATAGCCAAGACATTATGATGATGAAAGTGGATGTCAGGACCACTGACCGAGAAACATTATGGTATCAATAATGTATGTGAAATTTATATTGATTTGGATGCATTGCTATGATATGTGGACTAGTGCATGATTTCGGTACTGACACTGCCCAAAACCAAATAAACGATGACAAAACCTCGAGCAACACGGTGCCCCTGTATGTTCCATTGTAGGGTGTTGACCCTGGTTTTGTTAGGAGGGGTGGAGGTGTTTCCCACCGTGTATCCTCCATCATNAGTTGCCTGCTAGGGAAGCTTGGTCGAGATAGTGACACTTCCACTTACGGGTTCTATTTGGAGTTAGGTCAATATAGTTGACGCTCCAAGATAGTCTAGCAGAGGACGGATAGGAATGGAGTTGGAAGTAGGTTATGGAGGAAGGATGAGTAGTAATAGTTGAGACAATATGGAGATTTGCCTTATGGTGGAATTGATGTCTTCCCTTCAAAAAAAAAAGAAGAGAAATGTGTATACATGGATATTCATTATTACATAACTAAACCCCAGTTGTTTAAAATAAAATTGTTAAACCGGATAACTGTGATTAAAGAATTTCTCAAACAATTGATTCATTGTTGTCTTTTATAAAAGACTAGTCTTGCTAACTGGATTGAATGCATACATAAATTACTAAAGGATGACAATTTTGATTATTAGTACATGCACGAGACTTGCATGTGATAGCTACACATGCATTTCTTGTACATATACACTAGTATGTATGAGCTTTCTTGACTTACTTACTGATAATGTCAGTTACTTGTTGTGAATGTGTGAACCATGCTCTTTTCCTTTGTACCATCAGATACCTTAACTTCAGGACGAAGTTTCTTGAAGGGTGGGTGTATGTAACGACCCTAGTTGGATAAATGTGTAAAGATTATAAAGAAAAATTAATTAGGGGATTAATTGTGGTAACAAGTTATTAATTAAACAAAGATGATTTAATGATCTTAATAAAGTGAGTTATTGATTAATTAAAGGATATAATTGTGATTAATTAATTAATAATTTAACTACAAACTTCATTTAATAACTTGCGTACTGGATTTAATAGATTAATGGTATATGATATAACATGGTTGCATATGCAACAAGGGAGAGCTATGAATCTCGAGAAGATAAAACATTAAAGGAAGGATAAGGGACATGCACGGTGGTGGTTAAGGGAGTAAAGGCATGGTTCAGTGAAGGGGAATAAGGAAGGGGGACGGAGGATGGATTCGAGGAGGATGGTGAGATTTGTTGTGAGCAGAGAGTTTCTGGCTATGGCTTTGATCAGTTGAGGCACCAATTTGTTGGAGGTTTTGGGCACGAGGGCTAGGATATCCATAGATATCCTGGAGCTGGGTAGTTTTCCTAGTTGGCAGGGAGGACAGTAGTTTTGGGCAGTTATTCTTTGTTTGTGGCTCGGTTGGTCTATGTTTCAGGTAGAAGGAAGGCAACAAAAAGGCAGGAAGGCAACAAAAATTAGCATCAGAACCAGGTAATTTGTTAAACTATGTGTTTATTTCATTCTGCCATGCAATCATTATTCATTGATAAATTTAAGTTACTGAAGTTGCTATTATGAAGATTGTTGTTATGTTATGAAGTTATTATATCAGTTCATGAAATAAATTGCTTATGAAAGTAAATGATGTTTAGAAGTATATGGCTGCTACAGGATATGTATGTTAAAATATAAATTTGAAATAAGCTTAAATTCTATATTAATGAAAAATTATGAAATTGTTAATTAAATTTAATTTAAGTAATTGAGAAGAAAAATATGATATTTTCTATTAATTATGAGTTAAAAGTATATTCTATTATAAAGGTTTATAAAATCTTTGGAGGTGGGCATTAATTCAAAATGAAATAAAAAATTGAAATCCATTTCCTAAATAACTATTTGAATCTTTATTTATAACGAATAAATTAAACCACTACTCAATTGGATTAAAAATCGATTAAATTATTCCTTTGATTTAGTAATCACTATAATTTTATCAATTAATCAATGTACAACCTTTGAAATATCAACCTTCTTTCATTTCCACGTGATCTTAATTTTTATTTGACCGGAATAATGTTTTCAAATTTGAAATGTTCAATTTAATATCGAACGATTCAAAATTGTTCTATTTTAACATTAGAAATAAAAAAATATTTAAATAAATCATTAAAGTGTTTTTTAATAGTTTATCACTATACTCGTCCATGATTTCAACTTTTAAGTATGCAAATATTTTTTAATATTTAATCTAATTTTTGAAAGTAGAAACTAAATGGACAAATGTTATTGATTTGTATTGAGTGAAGGAAAACTAACTTTTAATTTATAAGAATTTATCCATCAAATAGATGGGCTACATATTAATATATTAAAAAATAATATTTAATTTTTTTTTTCATTAGAATAAAAGATTGTATATTCATGAGGAATATACATGTTACACTCTTTCATAGTAGTCCTTATGTCCTACCTTGTTAATTACATATCTTGTTCAAAACTTTATTCATAAGTATCTTCTCCATCAATATATTTGTAGACCCCAAAGGATCGAGTGGGAAGGAGCAGCGCGTTTTTTGAAAGTTCATCATCCTTATCATTTAGTTCCTTTAATACATGATGAAACAACAACCACTCAAAAGACTGAAAAGCTAATTTGATCTCTTAAAATAGGGGCCAATATGATGTCATGGACTTCATTTTTCTACCTGACGTAGTCTATAACCAGCTTTGAATCATCCAAAACTTGAAGCTTCCTTACGTCCTTTTCTTTTTATGTTTCAAAGAGGGTCCATAGGGTGATAAATTCAGCCCTATTGTTTGAACTAGGGCATGGGGCATATCTAATAAACATATAATGAGTATGGTTGAGATATAGAACTATGCCAACACAACACTTTGGTGGGTTCCCTTGACTTTCCCCATTGAAATACCCTCGAGGAATTTCAAAGTTAATAGAAAGTAGAATTGGATTATGAGGAATCTTTTCCTTGGGGTATTCCTTGAATTATGTTGCATAATTAAGAGTAATTAGTGTTGATATTTCCAGTAGAAGGAACTTGTCCTTGAACATGGTGCTATTATGATCGCACAATATGTTTGAGACAAATAGACTCGGGAATCCTTCATAAAACTTTATAGATCTATCGATGGTCCACTCTTTGAGTATTTCATCCAATCTTTCCTTGTTCCAAGCAGACTTGGCATCTATATTTTTCATGATCAACTTCATCACCTATGATGCAGATGGACATAATATAAATAAGTGTGAAATGGATTTTGAGTCTTCTTTACATAGAGTGTAGCAGTTGGGTCTGCACCAACCCCTTTCTACACAATTGTCCAATGTAAGTAATTTATTATTGAAGGCCAACCAAAGAGTAATTTTACATCTACTGGGAGCTTTGAATTTCCACAGCAAACCCCATCACCATTTTTTAGGCCGGCAAGTTTTTTCTTCATGCCAGACTTTGTACCCCAACTTCACTGTAAGAGATCGACCTTTTCGATTCATGGACCAACAAAGTGAATCTTCCAGGTCATCATCCAGAGAGATGTGGTTTTTACATAAAAGAAAAATGTAGTACCTTCATTCCTATGCTAAAACGTGAGAGAGCCCGAGGGAAACCTCCTCTCTCCAATTCGATCATCCTCTTGGTTGCATGTTTCCCACTCTTGATTTCTTAAGACTAAAAATGTTGTAAGCCCTAATCTTTTGGAGCATAGGGTAAGAATGTTTATAATAATATATTAAAATATGTATTAATATTTTTTAGCATATTAATATATTTTATAATAATTTAGAATTAATGTATTAAATCAACATAGAGTCATCTTAACAACGGACCTATCAAGCACCTAGGGATCAAATCTCTCAACTTGCAAACCTTTAACCTTTCCTCAATTTTTGCACTCTAAAAAGGATTTTCACCTCGATAGATTTTATCCCTCTCAATGCTTGATTGATCTGAGGTCAAGATGGATCTCTAGTGGTAATTTATAACTCAAATTTAAAATAAATCGAAATTGAATATATGTTAGGGTAAGTCATTGAAAATGGGATGGTAAAAAAATAATTGTTAAAATAATTTAAATAATATANATAGATATTTTTCTTTATAGTGACAAATTTATAATGACGATGACCCTTATCTTCATTAATACTAATTTGTTTATGGTATATTAATAAAAATCTTAAGAAATTAATTAGTTTACTTTAAAACTATATGTTTTTATTAAAAAATATTGGAGAGAGAAATTTTCCCAACTTTTCATATTTTTGGTGAGGTAATACGTTGGGTGATATTTTTACAAATATTTTTAAATTGAGATTTAATAAAACATTTTAAAAGAGAGTTATTTACATCCTCCACCTTCTTATTTTCAAGAAGATGACAAATTCTTTCATCACATTGTGTTTTAGGAATTATCCAATTCACTATGGAGCTTGTGAGAGTTCATTCGTATTTTGGCAATGTTTATTTTCTTCTTTAGGCTATCTATAATAGAAAGATACCTTTGATATTCGAGACTAGGGATAATGGCCTCCTTTTCAGGTATGTGTTATATTTTTTTCACAACTAAACCTAGATTATGCATTTCACAGGTGCGTGGGGGGATTTCAAGGGGTCAGGAGACCCGTGAAAAAAAAAATGCCATTTTTTGCATCTGTTTTTAACGGTTTTTTGACACATGTTTTTTTTTTTTATGATTTTCTAATTCATTTTAATGAATTAGAGTAGTTGGCTAATCTGGGTCAATGTATTATGGATTTTTGATGTCATGAGATCATACATATATTGTATCGTAAATAATGAAGAAATATGATGAATAAAGAATTAGAGGTGCAACTCTAAACATGTTGTTGGTTTTCCTAGTTTGAGTTTCGAGGGTAAATCTTTGTATAATGTGTTTGTGTGATTGTATATTTTCTATTTTTATCAACAATGTATTTGCAATGATTAATTGTGTAAGGTTAAAATCAACATTTGGTATCAGAGTAGTTATTGACTTTTTGGGGACACTTGTGTGGTGAAGGGTTTGGCTTGAGTTTATGATAGACCTTGTTACAGTGATATCTTTGTGGTATCGATTATTCAGGTGAAAATAAATGGTGAGTAATTCAAAGAGAGAGATCGAGAAATTTAATGGGAAAAGTTTTGCATAATCTGTTGGTGGAAAAAGATGAGTGGATCACTGCAGATATAGGTACTATACCTATAAGAATGGAAATAAAAGACTGGACAAAGTTGGATCGAAAGGCAAAGAGCACAAACTCATTGTGTCTATGAGATCCAATATTACTGAATGTGTCATTTTAAGATACAACAAAGGTATTATGGGATAAGTTAGGGGATTTGTATAAGTTAAAGTCCCTACTAAACAAATTGTTCCTAAGATTGGCCATAAATTTTATTTTTGTAAGAAAAACGGATGATGTAGGGGTAAAAACATTCCTTCAAAAGGGATTTTGTAGGATGGTTTATGGAGAAATGGTGTTGTTGAAGGGAGTTAAATTTGAAAATATGTATAATAGATAGGGAAACATTATTAGTTATGGGTGCAATGATTCCATTTATCATGATATTAGAGTGGAAGAAGAAAAAAAACCTATAGTCCATGGAGAAAAGTCAATGTTGTGGCATCAAAGAACATGGAATATGATATAGAAGGGCCTTCAAGTAGTTCATGTATAGGTATGGTCAAAAGTATGGCCAATTTCTCTCTCAATTTTGATTTCTATAAACATTGTTTTTATGGGAAGTAGAATCATCTAATATAACCCTCTGGAGCTATGAGAGCAAAGGGGATTTTATAGTTGGTGCACAATGATGTGTTTGGACTTGTGGTGGTTCCATCACTAGGAAAATATGTGTAATGTGTCTCATTTATAGATGAATTCTCAAGAAATACATGGATTTATTTCCTTAGGAAGAAATATGAAGTCTTTCAGAAATTAAAAGATATTAAGGCTCTTGTGGAGAATAAGATAGAGAAGAGAATTAGGGTGTCAAGCATGGAGAATGGTGGATAATTCTACAAAATCCAATTCGAGGAATTTTGTAAGAAGAATGGTATATAAAGTCAAAAGACTAATCAAGGTGCAAAATGGATTTTTAGAAAGGACGAATAAGATGTTAATGGAAAAATCAAGGTGCACTCTTAGTGGCGTTAGGTTAGGAAAAAAATTATGGGTAGAGGTAGTTGGTATTGCACATTACATGGTCAATCGATCACCATCATCACTATTGGATGACAAGACTCCACATGAGGTATGGACTAGTAAGAAACCAACTCTTATGCATATTAAGGTATTTGGATGTGATTCCTATCTTTACGTTCCAAAGGAAAATAATAGTAAGCGAGATAAAATGGAAGAAAAGTGAATCTTTGTTGGTTATAAATATGGTCTGAAAGGTTATAATCTTTGGAACCCAAAAACCAAGAAGGTAGTGTATAGCGGAGATGTGGTATTTAGAGAAAACAAATATTTTTTCAAACAAGAAGTCCTACAAAGGGAAGAGAAATGAGATAAAATAGAGTTTGAATTGAAGGATAATGAATCAGACTCTAAAGAAGAAAAAGAATCATAAGAAGAAGAGTCTCATACTCCATTATTGAGGAGATTGGTTAGGGAAAGAAGCAAACTAGAAAGGTATAATCCATCTGATTTCCATTCACTTTTTTATTTGTTTATTACTAATAATGATCCTAGAACTATTATGAAGGTACTGGATTCATAGAATGGAAAACTCTTGAAAAAGACCACGGTGGAAGAAATGGTAGATTTGGAAAATAATGAGGCTTGGGATCTAATGGAATTTCCAACTAGAAGAAATCCCATTGGTACGAAATGGGAATTCAAGAAGGACTTGACTGCAGAAGGAAAACTGTAGAAATAGAAAACTCGGCTAATAGAAAAAGGTTGTTCCCAAGTAGAGGGAGTTGACTATGGTGAAATTTTTCTTCATGTTGCCAAGTTAACATCAATTAGATCGATTTTATTTGTTGTTGTTTCTTTTGATTTTGATGTAGAATAGATGTATTTGAAGACAACATTCCTGCATGGGGTTGTCGAATAAGAAATATACATGAAGCAATCAAAATACTTTGTTATGAAGGGAAATAAAGAGTTGGTGTGAAGGATGAAAATTTCCTTGTATGGGTTAAAACAAACACCAAGGATGTCGTAAAAAATAATTATACTTATATGTTGGGACTTGGCTTCACGAGGAGAAAAGATGATCACTATGTGTATTTCAAATTTATCGATGATTTTCTTATTTATTTGGTATTGTATGTGTATGATATGTTGTTGATAGAAAACAACAAAGAGATTATCTAGGATGTGAAAACTAAGTTGTCCTATAAATTTTACATGAAGGATCTTGGTGTTTGAAATTCAATTTTGGGCATGGAAATTAAATGAGATCAAGAAAACAAGAAACTATTGTTAAATAAGAGGAAATATGTCAAAACAATATTGCAAAGGTTTAATATGTAGGAATGTAAACTGATGAGGGTCCCTATTCCTATAGGTGTAAATTTATATGTGGATTAGTGTCCCAAGACATATAAAGAGGAAGAGGAGATGGCCCGTTCTCTGTATGGTAGTGCAGTTTGCAGTTTGATGTACGCAATGGTATGTACTAGACGAGAAATTGCACATGCATTGGAAGTTTTGAGTAGGTATATGTCAAAACCATGGAAGGAGCATTGGACAACAATCACAAGGGTTTTTCAAGTATTTGTGTGGAACTATTATCTATGTATTGTGCTACCAAGGAAAACCAATATTGTACAGAATGTTGGGAATACATGGGTTTTTTGATGAAAATTGGGCTAGAGATATGGATGACAAAACATCGATAAATAGGTATGTGTTTAACTTGTTTGGAGGAGAAATGAGTTGGATGAGAAAGGACAGGTTGCAGTGGCACTCTCAACTACATAAGTTGAATACATGGTATCCACTTATGCAAGAAAGGAAGAAGTATGATTACAAATATTGTGTTCAGGTATTGGGTTGGTACAACAAGATGTAAGGATAGATTGTGAAAGTGAGAGTGCAATCTTCCTGGTGAAGAACCTGGCTTATCATTCAACAACAAAGCATATTCATGTTCAGTATCGCTTTGTGAGAGACATGGTTGTGGCTAATAATGTGTTGTTTATTAATATGGACACTTTCAATGATGTTTTAGATTCATTGAAAAAGTATGTGAGCAACGGGAAGTTCTCTTGATGTACAAAAATCATGGGCATTGTTGCCTTGGATTGTTGACTATGTAATTATGTAACCACCTATGTACCAAGAAAACTAGAAGTGTTATAATGTTGGATATCTATTATATTCTTTTCACAACTAAACGTAGAGTTTGCATTGCATCTGAAGTATGACGGGTTTACAGGGGGGTGAAGCCCCTTAAAAAAAAAAAACAATTTGGTGGGTTTTGC
>JASDQU010739745.1:67629-88102 GCA_032191745.1 Picea mariana | reverse complement strand
AAGACCTTTGGGAATATCTTCAAATACTTTGGAATGCTTATCAATGATCCTTTGGAGATCTTGAGGAATAGATGGCTTAGATGTTTGAACATCTAGTGAGCATAGTTGTGCAATAACGCCTTGATGCACCTTTTTCAATAATTTTTTCATGCCGTTAGAGCTTATCACCTTACCGAGTTTCCCTGTGATACCTCTTAACTCAATTTCTTTTCCTTCCAATGAAAATTTCATAAAAATTTCTTGAAAATTAAAAGTCGTTGTTCCTAATGATTGTAACCATTAAATTCCTAGTACAACATCTGCACCACCCATGGGTATATCAATCATTGGACTATTCATTACATATTCCCACATAGTAAGATTTATCTTATTGCATTTTCCTAAGCAATTGATAGTTCCTCATTTGCAATCATTACTTGAAACTCTGGCGCTGGATATACAGCAATTGAGATCTTTGGCTAATTTATAGTGAATGAAATTCTGAGTACTGCCAGAATCAATTAGGACTATTACCTTTTTCTTTTTGATGTATCCTTCAATCTTGAGGGTTTAAGGAGTGCTAATTCCAGCCAATGCATTACACGATATCGTGGGAGTCAACTCTTCAGACGAAATTACTTCTACATTTTCATCTTGAGATGGTTCTTGTTCTTGTTCTTCTTCCTCTTCAAACTCTATGTAGAATGATTTCTTCTCACCACACTTATGTCCCTTACTGTACTTTTTGTTGTCACAATTAAAGCATAAACTTTTTGATTTTCTTTCCTCCAATTGTTGAGGTTTCAACCTTGTAGGTTGAGGTGTTTTACAAGAAGGAGCAGTGTTCTCTCTACAGATGTTAGGATTGGTCCTTCTAGTAGCCATACCCATATTTTTACTTTTAACATTTCTTGCCACCTTAGATGCATTCTCCAATGATTTGGGTTCCCAAAGGTGAACCTTATGTTGAATGTTATCCTTTAAAGTTCCTATGAATACATCAATCAAGTGCTCGTCTACCTTTATATTTAATCTTTGGAAGTTCTCAATGTGCTTGGTAACTGAACCCTTTTGTTTGAGATTTATCAATTGGCTAAAGAAGGTATTGCTCCTTGTATCCTGATAGTGTGCTATCATTTCTTCTGTGAAAATTATCCAAGTGATGAGTGATTTGCGAAAACAAAGCCATCAATACTATACAAATTGATTAGGTTCTAAATATATAGAAGCAATTCGTACCTTTTGTGTATGTGGCACATTATGGAGATCAAAGAATTTCTCCATCTGAAGTATCCATGTGATTGGGTTCTTGCCATCAAACTTCCTCATAACAATCTTAGGAACGTGGTTGGTCTTCAAACCAAAGTTGGAGTTTCTCTATTCTTGATTCACCTTCCTTGTGTCCTCATCATGAATTTCATGGGATACATTTTCACTTTCAGGAGTCTTCTCTGTTACGAAATTTTTCAATATTTCCATGATCTCCCCTTTTAAACCATCCATCTTAGTATCCAACTCAGCTTCCATTGAATCCATCTTATTTTGTAGTTCATTTATGTCCCTACGAATTTCTTCACCTTAATTAAGAGTCCAAGTAGGATTTTATGGAGGCTTAGTTGGTGTAGAAGTTCCCTTTTTTGGTGGCATGTTGGCCAACTATCACTTTTGAACCTTGATTTTGATGTGGCTCTGCTAGACAATATGTCTTCTATTGTATCTCCCAAGTTTCAGCCCTTTTGGGTATGAAACTTTCTTTTATGTAGTTCTATAATATCTCTTCTCTGCAATGCCATAGGTCTGATCAAAATTGGATGCGGAAAGTGGAATTTATGGTAAATTCCCCACAACTTGCTGATTTTTGTCCTTTCGAGGAGATCTCACTTCTATAGCATGCCCCACACAAAATAACTGATATAAAATTCTGAAACTCTCACCAGAAATACTACAGACTATCCACGATCCAATGAAACTAGTCCCGCTCAATTTGGATACTCTAGGAAGAAGTTGTGATTTTTTTAACTAGAACACGTTCTTCAGACTAGTCAATAGAACTAGTCAGATACCCTATCTTACACAGGGTGTATCTACAAATGTAAGATGACCCAGAAGATGAAATTTTTAACACAGATACCTTACTAATTTATGTAAATATCCTCCAAAGTTCAGGGTCTGAAACGGTACAGAAAATCTTTTATAGAGAAATGCCACAATGGCTCATTTCAGGATGATTCCAGAACCCTATCTTGCACAGCTATATTTCCGAAATTATAAGGCCTCAGGAGATGAATTTTGAAACCAACGTACCTTGATCCATCTACTAAATATCCTCCAAGCCGTTTCTTCTGAAATGTTGTAGAAAAAAAGTTATAGCGAAAATGCCAAGGTCTCTCATATGTAGCAGCGAAACCCCAAGACCTTGAGCTCTGATAAATAGTGTTGTGAGCTCAATTTTGAGCCCAACGTACCTTGATCCATCTACTAAATATCCTCCAAGCCGTTTCTTCTGAAACATTGTAGAAAAAAAGTTATAGCGAAAATGCCAAGGTGTCTCAGATGTAGCAGCGAAATTCTCCCTTGACTAATAATAATACTGACTATCATTGCCCCGTGGTTTTTTCGGGCATTGGGTTTCCACATAAATCACCGTGTTTGTGTGAATATTGTTGTGTTTGGTTTGATGTTCTTAGTTTTATTCTCTCTTTTGCTTCCTCTCCCTAACAAGGAAACAAAAAATAGCTTTCAATATACTCATTAATAATTCAATTTGTTGAATTTAGGTGGAAAGATAACAATCATTTTTGCAAACCATCCAAATTAAACCCAATTTATAATCATCCTAATTATATATATTATATAAAAAATAATTATATAAAAACATGGTAATCATACTATTTGTTTATATGTAAGATATAATTATGTATAAAATATTTGTATATTTATAATATATATTTTTACAAATAGAATCAATTGGGTTTAGTTAAAATGATTTGTGTTGAGGGGTGTTTTTCCACGCCCATATTCAATATTTGTAAGTGACATGTTTAGCTCTTAAATGAAAATGAAAATATCTGATTTACCCCTAATACCATCCTTTAAATGAGAAGATTAATACCATCCTTTAAATGAGAAGAAGTGCCCCATTTTTCCCATGCTATATTACAAAGTAATATATATAGAGAGTTTTAATAACAAACGTCGCTTGAATTGTCTGTCAATGACTGAAAAAATTAACAAAATACTGCATATTGTTGTTGAGGGAATATGAGTGTATAAGCATCTCTCAAATTTAACTTGAGTATAGTAGAAAACTGAAATGCTATCATGATTTCTGCCCTTTTTTGCGATGGCAGCAAACTGAAATATTAACGCCAATGTACAGTTCTGGCACCGATGCTGATACTGGAAAGTTTTCTGGATAGATACAAACCGTGGCCGAGGTTTTGATTTCTTACGTAATTATGTCGTCCTTGTATCCCCACTTTATAGTGTATTATGTATCTTGCATTGACTGTACACTGTTTTAAGATTTGTGTACACCATGATTATGACCATTGGCTGGAGCTAGTGCGTTGTATTCAACGATTTCAGCATTCTCCGTAGCGCTGAATCGATATGCCGGGCGGCCGCATATTATTCCACGTCGTATTTGTGAATCGAATTCGAGTCAAGCAGACAAGGCCCTTTCCTGCAACAGTTTAGAAATATAAAATGCTGCGTTGAAATAGAAAATGAAATTCATAGAACCTTACATTATTCATCAACTATTAGCCTACCCGTTAGGAAAGGGCAAAATATAAATTCTTTGAAGAAAGTCAACGAGGAGGGCACTTTATTGGCACTAATTCTATGTTCATGTGCTCTGGTTTGTGCCCTTGAATTCTTATGATTTTCTGGTACAGCAGAAGCTCGAATTTTTGCTTCTTCTTCTTTGCCTATTGACGATCACGATTTTAATCCATCAACTGCTACGAATGATAGTATTAAGTTCGAATGCCAAATTAAATTTTGCTTTCCATAGTAGACATTTGATAACGTGTTGAAGTATATATATTTCTTAAATTTTGCAGATGTATCAAAGGAAGGCCCGGAAGGTAGTGGATTGTCGATGACAGTATTGATGAAAGGAGGGAAAATGATAACAACATCCCTAAGGCGTCAGCAATCTACCCTTCCCACTCCAGTCGCCGGCAGTATTAACGCAGAGGGAGGCATTAATAACGCGGCTCAGCAGCATCATAGCGCTCAGCGCCGCCTTCCGCGGTTGCATCCTCAAGAAATGTAATCTCGTTTGTGTAAGGGTTTCTGAACATTTCAAGTCTCGTTCTCTTATCCACTAAGTAAATCTGTAGTACTAGTATTTTTACCGTTGTATGTTTGGGTCCGTTGTGAATACATGTTACAAATGTTCCGATGAACTTTGAATTTGATCCTGGGCTTTTCAAAAGAATTTTTAACATTTTCCAACATAAACTTTCTTCAATTTAACTAATTACTTGAATTAAAATAAATTATTATCAAATATTTCACCGCTCATGTAGTCCATTCATAGCAATATATAGAAATTGAGATATAAATTTCTAATGCTTCAGAATTTAGCTTAATTTGAATATCCAATTACCTAATTTACTTGTTTATTAAAGTTGATTAAATTCGTTTTGGGATTGTAAGTTCATGTTCCCGATTGGATTCAAAGTGTTTTTTAATTATTTTAAATTTATGTTATAAATGTGTTTTAATAATTTATTAAAGACAAAAAAATACTAAATATAAAACATAAGCCAAACCGTTGGTCCGTGCTCCAGCAAACGTTAGACGGAGAATGCCCACATTAAACCCTAGACGGAGAAAGCCCGTTGCTTGAGAAAGAGAACTTGCTCGCTTCATTCTTTTTAGGTTTGGAGCTGAACTTAACCTTGTCGCTGGCTTCCATTGAAGAGGACGCCGCTGGCATTCTTTGCAGGGCTGAGCTGAGGCAAGAACAGTCCAGTTAGTCAGTGCGCGCGAGATTTGTGGCGAGTGGGTGTTGTGTGGTTATGGCCGGCCACAATACACACAGATCAACGGGTAGATATGCCCCCACAGGCCGCTCTCCTACTCATTTCGATGGGCAGGGATATGCTAGAAGCAACCGATGAAGGAAAGGTTCGCCCTTGGCTCGATTGTCACGATTCGGACGGTTCCCCAACATTGCCCTTGCCCTGTGTCTTAATGAAAATTGCTTCAAGACAAGTTGGTAATGCAACAGAATGGCCGCAGCAACCTCATTTCAACTATTTAGTCTTAACTCCTAATCAATCCGATCCTGTTAAAAGTGTAGGAAAAGGCCCAAAAGCATAGATGGTGGAGGAAACGGATGCTTTACATTGGTTACGATTTCCTTAGATATGAAGCGAGAGATGCAAATTATTGATGCGTAGCGCACTCTATTAGAATTGACTGGAAGTTATTGATCGAACATGGTGAGGTGCATCCTCACCATTTTCCCACTCCTAATAATAAAAAAAATTATATTGGTCATTTTTGTTTTTTGGGTAGAGTTTAGGTCATGTGATATATGAGAGTCCACTTGTTTCTAAAAATCTTTTGGGTGTTCTCTTAGATTTTCTTCCATTGTCTAAACAAAGCCAACTCTCTTGAATTACCTTTCATCTTAGACTGCAATACTTTTTCAAGTTATTTGAAAACAAAAATTTACCTTTGAAAGTTTAGACTTTCTTGTGCTTGAATTCTTTCTTGGGTGATTTGTTTGGGATTTCACAAACATTTATTTCATAGCTTAGCACCCTTCCTCTTTCCATTTAAAGAGGAAAATTGAAAAGTTACATTTAAGAAGAAAATAATTCTTGTCCTTCTAGTAGATAGAATTCATTGAGAATAAATGATTTCATTTCATTCTTTTTGCATTCTATTGGAATTTAGTCTCACACATCATTAGTTTCATCTAAGTGGACCTTTTTTGAGTAAAAAATACTATTAAAATCAACCACTAATAAAATTAACTAGATATTTGTGTTTATAGTGCACTAAGAGTAGCTTAGAGCTAGAGGCTTTGGACTAGGAAAAGTGAGTAAATTTTCCAAGACTACCAAACAAGATTGTAGAACACTAAAGAGTTATAAAATCCAAATGTCGTATATAGGCATAGCTGACAACCCACTCTAACACAGCCCTCCAAAGATTGAACAATCTTAGTATAAAAAATTCATATTGGGGTTTTTTCTTGAGTGTTCATAGTTCATTTGGTCATTGTGCTTCATGAATCTCAAATTCCTTCGAGGCCCTCAAGAGTATTACCAGTCCACTTTTCTTCAGTCCTTTGGGAGAGCTTCAGAATTTATTATCTTTGTTGATATTATGGTAGTTATAGCAGGTATTTACCTCCACGTGTAACTCTGACGAGAATAGAATATTCTGGAACACGCAAGAAGAAACCCTAAATAGTTGGTTAATAACCCTAGAAGGCAAGTCGACTCAAGAGAATAATTTGTATTGAGTTATTAGTCTCCAAGAGAGAAGTCGGCCTAGTTAAGGGACTTGGAGGACTATAAATAGAGGGTGCTTGAGCTCATTTGTACTCACCTCTCAACTAGCAGATTTTGGTTTTGTCTTGGACTCTCTCTTAGTTATGGTTTGGACTTTCTTTTTGGAATCTTTTGGTTATTCTTTCTTGGTGCACTATCCTTGGAGAGAGGTGCACCACCTTGTTTGGATATTAATCCTAGGGTTTGCTTCGAGAATCATTATTTGCCAAGGTTAAGGTGCTCGAGGGTGGCATCGACCTATGGTTGGGTGACAATATTTCTATATTGTTTATGGTTAAACTAGCACATCCATTATATTCTAAAAGGTTATGGGCCCACACTATCCTCGGATAGTCTAACCACTCGAAGATAGATTGGGAGGATTTTCTGAGTTGTAGCAAACGAAACCCTAACCCTCTCATTGAGGAACCTTAAGTGAAGATATTGAGCTAATTTCTAGATAGTCTAGTGCTCCCTAGCCTAGTGCATCTCCTGGTACTCTCAGCAATCTAAAATGTCAAGTTTGAGTTTTTGGTCAAAATCAATAGTTGATCTTGTCAAAGAAGTTATGACTTACTCTATGAAGTTATAAAACAAGTTAGAAGGGGCCTCTAACTTTACATTATGGAAGAAAATGATTGACCTCATCCTTGCCAAGAATGAAGTGTTGGATATCATGAGAGAAAAGATCGTGGAACCACAATTCAAAGAAGGAAAAGAGAAGTACTCTTAGAACGTTGCATTTTTGGAGAAGTTCAAAGACAATGACATCAATGCCATGAGTATCATAGTGGACTCTATAAAATACCACTTGATACCCTACATCTCCCATATTGATTCATCTAAGAAGATGTATGATGCCCTAACAAACCTCTTCCCAGTCAGAAACATTGGACAAGTAATGAGTCTGAACAATTAGCTTTGTGACATGAAAATGAATGATGATGACAACACAACATCGTACTTTGTGAGAATATCTCAGTTAAGAGATCAACTACAAGCTATTGAAGAAATCATTTCAGAGAAGGAACTAGTAAATATAGTACTCAATGGTATTCCCAAGACATGGGATGCATTTGTCACAAACATGAACACAAGGAAGGAGTATCCTACATTTGAATAACTTTGGAATTGTTGTGCACAAGAAGAATCAAGGATTAGTGCAAAAGAGAAACCCCAAAAGGAATAAGATGATCAAGCCTTCACAACTAGGTTAAAAAATTTAAGGAATAAAAGGAAGTTCGGCTCTAGGAAGAAATCAAATCAAGAGAAAGATATGTCAAAAATACAATGCTTCAACTGTCAAAAATATGGTCACTACAAGAATCATTGTCCTGAGTTAAAGAAAAGGAAGGAAAACACATGAAGCATCAGTTGTTGAAGAAATGAAACCCTCAAAGAAGGCCAAGCATGATAAAACATATTTCTTCTTCTAAGACAAGGTAACAATATTCTTCATAGTTCTTGTACATACCATGTTTGCATAGTTTCTGTACATATCTTGCACATCTATTTCTTAGAAGATAACATGTTCAAAGAGAAACAATACCTATGGAAAAATAACAATATAAGGATTGATATAACAATGACTCTAAGACAAGCAATACGCATGGAAAGATAAAATACATTGACAATCCTTGGTAACGATTCCTGTGGAAGCTATTACAACCGCTGAAATCAAAATCAAACATGAATAAACCTAGAAGAAGTAAAAACTGAAATAAGTCAACCAATCAAAAGGAAATTGGAAAAGGACTTGTGACACTTTGAAGAAGGAAATAAAGATGCAAATGGAAGTGTGGACTCTCCTAGATGGAGGGAGACAATCATAATTGCAAAAGAAGTGCATGCATTCATGCATGAAGCAAGGATTAGGAGAGAGCTAATCCTGAATAATATTATCCATTAAGGACTATGAAGTTGTTGATATTATGGTAGCTGTGGGATGTATTTACCTCCATGTGTAAGCCTAACGAGAATATATTACTCTCGGAAGAAAGAAGAAACCCTAATGAGTTGGCTAATAACCCTAGAAGACTTGTCGGCTCAAGAAGATAATTTATATTAGGTTATTAGCCTCCAAGAGAATAAGTCGGCGAGAAATAATAATATATATTGAACAGACAGATACCCAGAATGAGAAGTCGGCCTAGGAAGTTAGCCAGAATTAGTATAAATATAGGAGGCCAGTTCTCATTCTGGCAAGGCAGTCTCAGAATTGCAGTTTCCAGTCTTGTGCACACTGTAGTTCCCAGTCTTGTGCACAGGTTTGAGGAGAGATTCCATTGTAGATGTTGCAGCTAGCAGATCATGTTTGTCTTGGACTATCTCTTGGCTATGGTTTGGACTATCTGATCAGCTCTTGTTGGTGTGCTATCCTTGGGGAAAGGTGTGTTACCCTTTGTTTTGTTATCTAGCCTAGGGTTTTCTTCCTGAGTGATTCTCTGTCCAGGTTAAGGTGCTCATAGGGTGGCTTTGGCCTATGGTTGGGTGACACGGGTATTTTCAATGGTAAAACGAGAACACGTCTATTATATTCTAATAGGTTATGGGCCCACACCTCCTTCATTCAGTATAACCGCTAGAAGGAAGCATAGCCATAAGGATATTAAGCTCGTTAAAGAACTGTTGCTAGGTTTTCTAGTAGGAACAATCACAAAAGAACTGTAGCTAGGGTCACTAGCAGGTGCAGCTGCAGAAGCCCTAAACCTATTCGTTGAGGAACCTTAAGTGAAAAGATTTACCAAATCTTTATATTGATCAGTGCGCCCTAGCCTAGCGCATCTCCTGATACTCTCAGCAAGCCAAGACGTCAAGTTTGAGTTTGTGGGGAAATCTAGGATTGACCAAGTCAAAGCAGCCATGACTTACTCTATGAAGTCAGAAAACAAGTTAGATGGAGCTTCTAACTTTAGAGTGTGGAAGAAAAGGATTGACCTAATCCTTGCCAAGAATAAAGTGTTGAATATCATGAAAGGAAAGATCGTGGAACTAGTGTTTGAAGAAGGAAAAGAGAATGAACCACAAAATGTTTCAGTTATGGAGAAGTTCAAAGACGGTGACATAAATGCTATGGGTATCATAGTGGAATCTACAAAAGACCACTTGATACCCTACATCTCTCATCTTGACTCATCGAAGAAGATGTACAATTCCCTAACAAACCTCTTCTCAGTCAGAAACATTGGATAAGTTACGAGTGTGAAGAATGAGCTCCGTGACATGAAGATGGATGTTGATGACAACATAACTTCATACTTTGTGAGAATCTCTCAGTTAAGATATCAACTACAAGAAATTGAAGAAATCATCTCAGAGAAGGAGTTGGTAAACATAGTACTCAATGGTCTTCCCAAGACGTGGGATGCATTTGCCACAAGCATGAACACAACAAAGGAGTATCCGATATTTGAAGAACT
This sequence comes from Picea mariana, assembly GCA_032191745.1. Taxonomy (NCBI): domain Eukaryota; kingdom Viridiplantae; phylum Streptophyta; class Pinopsida; order Pinales; family Pinaceae; genus Picea; species Picea mariana. The sequence goes on along the minus strand of JASDQU010739745.1, from coordinate 78,183 downwards.
TTGGATTTGTTGTGCTCAAGAAGAATGAAGGATCAGTGCAAAAGAGAAACCCCAAAATAAGTATGATGATCAAGCCTTCACAACAAGATTCAAGAACTTCAGGAACAAAAGGAAGTTTGGTTCAAATAAGAAGAAAAATCAAGAGAAAAATATTTCAGAAATACAATGCTTCAACTGTCAAAAGTATGGTCACTACAAGAATCATTGTCCCGAGCTAAAGAAAGGAAGGAGAAACAAAAAGCATCAATTGCAGAAGAAAAGGAACCTACAAAAAAGACTAAGAAGGATGGAACAGACTTTTTCCTCTAAAGGTAACAATACTCTTCTTATGTCATGTACATATCTTGTTTGCATTGTCTCTGTACATATCTTGTATATCCATCTCTTGGAAGATCATGTGTTCCAATAAGAACTATACCTATGGAAGAACAACAAGATAAGGATGGATATCATTAGATAATACACATGAAAGGATGAAATACAAATCATGTGGAAGCTATTGCAAGATAATCCAAATCAATCATGAAGAGACTTAGAAGAAGAAAAGACAGAAAGAAGTCAACAATCAAGAGGAAATTGGAAGAAAAACTTATGAAGTTTTGTATAAGATAACAACATGGAAGCGTGGACTCTATTATATAGAGAGATCCAATTATATATTGCAGAAGACAATAAGGATGCAGACCTAAGCATGGACTCTATTAGATTAAGGGAGTCGATTATATGCACTCATACATGAAGCAAGGGTTAGGAAGGAGATAATCCTATGATCCATTGAAGATGATGAAGTATATATCCATGGTAGAAACCATGCAAGACATTATTTGTCCAATTCAAAATCAGAAGAAGTCCTCTTCAAAGAGAAGCTTTAAACTATCCTTGGTTTTCCATCCAAATCTTTGATCCTATGATGAAAGAAAGAAATGGAATCTTTAAGGCATGGAATCTACTCCATGGACCCAAGAGATAAACATGAGGAAGAACATGAAGATTCCAAGAAACAAAGATAAGCCAAAACAACCAATCATTGTATCGAGAATCACAAGATTACCAACCTGATATAAACTCAATAAAAGAAATCAAGTAGAGGAACTGATAGTCATGATGAAGAACAATGTATGGAAGACTTTTGAATGAAAGCATCATGAGATCTAGAACTAGAGGTTCTCCTAGATTGAGGGAAAAGACTATGACAATTACTTGTTCCACTAAACTTGACATATCTCTACATGATTCATTATATCATCTGCAACATCCATGAGTTGGAGTTTTACATCAGATGAATGCAAAGAATGTTCTCTAGAGAAATTGATTAAAGAGCATATGAAGAGAAATATCAAGACTTCGAGGCATACCATAAAGATACCCTTTCATGTAGATAGAAGAAGACAATTTGGTGGATAACCTCTAGTGCATAGCAGAAGCGTGGTGAAGATTTCCTATAACATAGATATTGTATCAAGATGATTACTCAGTAGATCAGATATCATTATGACAGAAGTAGTGCCACATGGATACGTTCCAGTGTTCCAACAATGATACACTTTATTGATCAGAGCTACATGAAGCCTTCAGAGAAAACCAGTGCTCTAGAATGAAGTACATTTGAAATAAAGCATTACATTATCCGTGATGAAGTTCAGAAAGGAGATAGAGGTTCTCCACATATGAGAAGATAAGAAAACATTTTGGTAAAGCTTCTGTCAAAGATGAAAGAGTTTGCGTACTCAAGATGGAGCTCGTGGAGATGACCTCCTTATTGAAAAAGGAAGAGATGACTCCCAGGTTGGGAGGGAGCACTAATATATATTGATTTATGGACAGTCATTTTTCAGTTCGAAAAATGGTCGAGGATGAGCAATTTCCTTTCCGGTTTGGAAAGTGGATTGAGATTTCTGATAGACAATTTCCCATTGTGGTTAACATGGGAAGTGGTCCATATTGTTGATGTATCATAGATAGCGACTTCCCATTGTGGTTAACATGGGGAGTAGTCTAGGGCATTCTTTCTTCTTGAGGGTTACTCAAGAAGATTGGCTCGCCTTTCTGAATAGTGATTTCTCATTGTTCTTAACATGAGGAATTGTTCGTTTTGGAGGTTGATATAGGACAGTCTTTTCCTCTTGTGGTTAACACGGTAAATGGTATGGACAGTCATTCCTTATGGTTTATACATTCTCTCTAGGGTGCACTTTGATTAGTGTAGGAGGAATGGCCTAGGGTGGGGAATGGTCCAGGCTCAACAATGAAGGATAGGCTTTCCTTAGGGTTTATACATTCTCTCCAGAGTGCACTTTGATTAGTGTAGGAAGAATGGCTCAGGGTGGGGAATGGTCCAGGTTCAGAAGAAAGGACAACTATTCTTCCTTTCTTGAGAAGAATAGTCCAGAAAGCTCATCATTGATGTTTTACCTTTTGAGGGCAGATATTCTTTCATATCTCACAAATGTGAGTGAAAGATTGGCCCAGATGATTCAGTTTATATCATAACATTGTTTCTGTGCAGTTTGATAAAAAATGATTTTTATGAAGACTACATGATAGTAGATGCATACTACTGTGGTGGATGTGTTCCATTGTTTGTGACTATACTTTACTGATCAAGTACTTGTTTTCTACTTGGTGTGGTAATGTACCACTGGATTGTAGTTATGTACTACTATGGATAAACACAATTGTGTTCTATTTTTTTTTTATTACCTTGAAGACTATCAACAGTTTGGTAAATGATTATCATCCAGATGAACGATTGAAGAACAGAGATTTCCCAGACGAAAAATAGTTCATAACATATACTCTTCTAGGATAGAAGAATAGCTATTGTATCACTCTGTGGTGTGAGTAACTTATCCAGCTATTATAACCCTAATTTTCACCAAACATTCTTGCCTGGCATCAAGCCATCTCAGATTCCTTCTTTTCCAAAACACTGTTGAAGAAACTCTTCTTAAAAACACCTTTTATAAATGCCCATGTGCCCTACTCCATTAATGCACACGTGTACATGCTAGTTGACCCAAAACAGCCTGTGTGTACCTACAAAAGCATGAAAAAAGGAAAGTTGTTAATGGAACACACAACTTTGGGTGAGTTAACTAAACCTTCCTACCATGCATGGCCGAGGGTTTGACCAAATACCTAGATTCTTCTAGCCTATAAAAGAAGGGTTAGGGGTCCCATTTGTAAGAGGAGAATCATAGTAAAGAAACTATACTTGATTGTGCATTCCCTTTGTCCCAACCCTTTAGGCATCCTTGTGCAAAGAGAAAGATAGAGAAAAAAAGTTGGAGGACAGTTGAAGAGGAGCCCAGGACCAGGTTCATGGAGCAGTGGTCGGCTTCATAATTGTAAGTTGATTTGTTGAAGTTAATAATAAAGAAGTACTTTTCCCATCCCACCATATGAGGTTTTCATGGTTTGTTGCATACATGTTTATTGAATCTCTAACCCATTAATCTATATATCAAATGCATGTGGAGTTTTCTGTTTGTCTTGTGTGAGTGTAGGTCAACCTTGGGAGGAGAGATGCAGTCAAAGAGTGATCAAGCGTAAAGAAGGATCGATATGAAATGCCCGAAATAAGGTATGCTCACTTGATATTCCTAACTAAGTATTTGCTTAAGAATAATGGGGATTAGGTCTGGGACGACGGTAGAAAGTAGAAATCTTTAGGTGTTTTTTGCATGCATAATAAAACCCTAAGTGTTATTCTGTAGAGGGATTTCCCACTCACAACACCAGCATCATGTCTGATTACTCATATGGAGTATGGTTTCAGGAGATGATGCAGCTAATGACAATGATGGTGATGGTGATACTCATGATATAGTCATGAGATAGTCTAGACAACTATGTTGATGCTACCAGGTGAATGGTATGTTTTTTGCTCAATACCATTACCTATAATACCTCCCTAGATAGGAGGGGGTGTTGATATTATGGTAGATGCGGGAGGTATTTACCTCCACGTGTAAACCTGACGAGAATAGATTACTCTGGGAAGCAACAAGAAACCCTAATGAGTTGGCTAATAACCCTAGAAGACTTGTCGGCTCAAGAAGATAATTTATATTAGGTTATTAGCGTCCAAGAGAAGAAGTCACCAAGAAATAATAATATATATGGAATAGACAGATACCCAGAATGAGAAGTTAGCCTAGGCAGTTAGCCAGAATTAGTATAAATATAGGAGGTCGATTCTCATTCTAGCAAGGCAGTCTTAGAATTGCAATGCCTAGTCTTGTGTGCACTGTAGTGCCCAGTATTGTGCACAGGTTTGAGTAGAGCTTCCATTGTAGCTGTTGCAGCTAGCAAATCAGGTTTGGCTTGGACTATCTCTTGGCTAGGGTTTGGACTGTCTGATCAGCTCTTGTTGGTTTGCTATCCTTGGGGAAAGGTTTGCTACCCTTTGTTTGGCTATCTAGCCTAGGGTTTTCTTTTGGAATGATTCTATGTCAAGGTTAAGGTGCTCATAGGGTGGCTTCGACCTATGGTTGGGTGAAAAGGGTATTGTCAATGGTAAAACAAGGAAACATCTATTATATTCTAATAGAAGTATCTATCCATGTTCCCATCAATGGTAGCAGCCATGAAAAGAAACATGTGTTCATTTTGAATTTAGAAGAAGTCTTCTTTGAAAAGAAGCCTTAAAGTATCCCTAGTTGTCCATCCACATCCATGATTCTATGATGAAAGGAATAATTCAAAATATTCAAGGCATGGAATCTATAGAAAGATCCATGGACCCAAGAGATAAAGAGAAACATGAATAATAACATGAAGATTCCATGAGAGAATGAAAATCTATAACATCAAGTCATTATATCCAGAATCACAAGACTCTCAGCTTGATCTGAACCAAGTAGAAGCAATCAAGCAAAAGAAATGAAAGTTGTGATGAAGAAAAATGTAAGGAAGACTTATGAATGAAAGCATTGTTATCTGAGATGGAGGGAGAGGACTATGATGATATCTTGTTCTAAACATACCTCTACCTGAGACATTATATCTCCTGCAATATCCATGGGTTAGAGTTCACATCAGAGTAATGTAAGGACTGTTCTCCTCAACAGAGTAATTGAACAAACAAGCGTATGTAGAAAAACCTCAAGGTTTTGAGGTATACCAGAAAGAGACTCTTATATTCATATAGAAGAATATCTTGTTTGGATTCAAATAATTTGGTGGAGAGCCTCCAATGCACAGCAGAAACTTGGTGAAAAATTTCTATAACAGAGATATTGTATCAAAATGGTTACTTATAGCTCCAAGATGATGCATTTCCCATCCATGACAATCTCTCATGATGATAGAGGAAGTGATACTTGGATATGTTCCAATTTGAACCTTTCCACGATGATATGAGGTAGCAAGAAACAAAAAGAGATGAATCCAACTCTGATATACTATAATGATTAGAGGTATATGAGGCCTTCAAAGAAAACCAATGTTCTAGAAAGACCGTTGTACATTGAGATCAAGCATTACATTCTCTGTGATGAGGTCCAGGAAGGAGAAGTGGTTCTCCAATATATCTCCATAGATGAGAAAATAAGAAGATATCTTGGTAAATCCCCTGTCCAAGATGAAAGAGTTGTACATACTCAAGAAACAAGTTGGAGCTCGTGGAGATGACTTCCTTATTGAAAAGGGAATAAATGTCACCCAGGTTGGGAGGGAGCACTGACGTGTTATTGATTTATGGACAATCATTTTTCAGTTCGACAAATGGTCCAGGATGAACAGTTCCTTTCCAGTTCGGAAAGTGGTTGGAGATTTATGACGGACAAGAATTTTCTAGTTTTGAAAATGATCCATATCGAACGATCATTTTCGTAATGATAATGGTTTGATGGATTATTGATGTACCATAGACAATGATTCCCCTTGTGGCCATCATGGGGGAATGGTATAGGAAAATATTTCTTCTTGGTTGTCACTCTCAGTAGTGGTGAAGAAGACTCGTTATCCTTGTCGGACAATCATTCTTTCTAAGCTCAAGGTTGTGATCAATTTCTAAGAATGGTTTGTTTTGGAGGTTGGTACAGGACAATCATTTCCTTAGGAAATGGTCTGGATATTTATTCCCTAGGGAATATTCATTCTCTCCAGGTTGCACTTTGTTTAGTGCCGGAGGAATGTCCCAGATAGGTGAATGGTCTAGGTTCAGAAATCAAGGACAAGCATTCCCTAAGGTATACTCATTCTCTCGAGGTTGCAATTTGTTTAGTGTCAGAGGAATGGCCCAAATAGGTGAATGGTTCAGGCTCAGAAATCAAGATAGTTATTCTTTTATGCTTGACAATAATATTCCAATAGCTCATGATTGATGTTGTACCTTCTAAGGGAATATTATCTTCCATATCTCACAGAAGTGAGTGGAAAAATGGCCGAGATTATTTAGTTTATATCATGACATTTTTTTTTTGTGCAAGTTGATATTAGATGATATAATTTCTATGGAAAATGTATGTCTCTGGATAGTAGATGTATGCTACTGTAGTGGATGTGTTCTACTGGTTGTGACTATGTGTCACTGATTAAGTAGTTGTGTGCTACTTGGTGTGGTAGTGTACCACTAGATTATAGTTATGTACTACTATGTATCGACATAGTTGTGTTCTATTGAATCATATTGTTCTGATTGGCATGTAGACCATTAGTGGTGTTGAAAATAATTATCATCCAGATGAATGATCAGTGTACTAATGGACATATATTCTCCATAAGGAAAATGGTCGAGGACATTTATTCTTCTAGGACATATGCCCAGATTATAAGAATGGTTTTATTATCACTCCTTGGACTGACTAAATTATTCAACATCATATCTCATTACTCAGATGGAGTATGGTTTCGAGAGATGATGCAGTTGATGTTGTCATATGAAATTGATAATAATGATGGTGACTATAATCATGAGATAGTCCATAAAACTATGATGATGCTACTGGTTCAATGGTATTTTTGTGATCAATACCATTGTCTTCAATACCTCCCTAGCTAGGAGGGAGTGTTGATATTATGGTAGCTGTGGGAGGTATTTACCTCCACTTGTAACCGTGACACGAATAGAATATTCTAGAAATCAGGAATAAACCCTAAATAGTTGGTTAATAACCCTAGAAGACAATTCCGCTCAAGAGAATGATTTTTATTAAGTTATTAGTCTCCAAGATAAGAAGTCGTCCCATTTAAGTGATTTGGAGGACTATAAATAAAGGGAACTCGAACTCATTTGTACCAAACTCTCATAAATGCATAAGGCAGTGGCGCACAAGTTTGGAGAAGAGTTGTAGTTGCAGCTACTGCAACTAGAAGATTTTGGTTTTGGCTTGGACTCTCTCTTGGTTATGGTTTGGACTTTCAGCTTGGAATCTTTTGCTTATTCTTGCTTGGTGTGCTATCCTTGGAGAGAGGTGCGCCAACTTGTTTCGATATTAAGCCTAGGTTTTTCTTCTAGAATCATTCTATATCAAGGTTAAGGTGCTTGGGGGTGGCTTTGGCCTATGGTTGGGTGAAAATATTTCTATATTTTCTATGGTTAAACGAGCACATCCATTATATTCTAACAATATTTCCCATACACTTGGTCTTGAGTGTCGACTATACCCCCTAGAGGATCATTGTGAGTTCATGACCTTAGTGACCTTTCCTAGGTATCTACATAGGTGACTATGGGGGGATTCCAATGGTATCTGGGGCAGACATCATATCAAACTTTCAATACCCTTGGAGGGTCACCTCATGAAGTGAGGGTTGAGGGTGACCCCATGAAGCGAGGGTTGCTTGCACTGACAAGGGTTGTTACATGGAGATCAGGGTAACTGCTTCCCATATATTTGCTAACAAATTGACATCTCATATTCAAAAGATCCCTCTATCTATTGTTGCTTGTTTGATTACCTATAGATTTATTAAGAGTGTGTTATTTCGACTTTCATAGTTGGATTTAGAGATTGTTTTTTTTTTTACACTTTCACGGTGTCGACCAAGGTCTCCGAAGATCTCAGAGAATGAAATGGGTGGAACTTGAGGAACACAAACCTTCAAACAAAGGAACCATAAATGAAAAAATTTCTTCTAAAATTGGGAGCATACCTCCCTCGATCGAAGAAGGAGTGGTCGAAACCATGGTGGAAGATTTTCCCTCTTCCACAAATCCACCTTTGAATGGTCCTTTTTTCCAAACACTTCTTGATTTTAAATCAACAAGTTGTTATAATTCCTCTTCTTATTATCGTTTTCCACCCAATATGTACAGTAGGAAATGTTGTGGCATGCATGCATCAACATCTAGCTATACAAATGGAATAGTGATCCCTCCACTTCACCGTCAGATAGCTTCTTTAGTGCACATTACCACTACTGGAACTTATTCTTTGTGGGAAATATCATTGACCCATGTTACCCCATAACGACCACCTATGATGACAACTGATATTCCAACCACCATAAGTATACCTATATTATTATCATATAAAATACTTGTTCGTTCACTAGGAATTCCCTCTCGTTAGGTGGCTAGTAGTGTTGTTGCCTCAAAATGTGTGACAAGTAGCTTTTTTTTTTCCCCTTTCGGTCAAGTAGGTAGTACAATGATAGCCACACAACCTATCCATCATACAAAAATCATTCAACCTACACATATGATGTTTCAAATGAGAATTTATTCTATACTTCTCACTTGGATGAAAGCTACAACTGGGGGGGAACACTTAGTTGCAGGGCATCCAAATTGTGTGACTACATTCTCAAACAAAAATCACACAACACTTTCCATAGTGCAGCCTATGACTAGTGCCTCTTATTTCCATCTTTTCAAATACTTCATCGTAGTGATTATGTACCTTTCCCCTGATATTTTATCTTATGGGATGATTGGCCACACTATGTCTATGTCCCATTTAACAAATGGTTGCAATGAAACTTGTGGATTTAAAGGCATTTTATCCCTCTAGGATGGATTTCCCACTCTTTAACATACATCACATGACTAACAATATTCCTTACCATCTTTTTCAAGTCTGTGCAACCAAAATCATGTGCACAAATATTTTGTGCAGTTACTCTCCCTGCATAGTGTCCTCCTGCAATCATATCATGCACTTCTTCAAGTATCAATAGTCTTTCATTTTCCAACACACATCGTCTCAATATTCCATCTACACCCAACATGTATAAATTCCTTGCAATGAACTGATAATATGTTGCTTCATCTACTATTTGTTTCTTCTGCGCAACTATCATGTTTGATGAAGCCATTCCTCTACATAGAAACTACATGATGTCCTAAAAGTGATCATCTAACATTTTAAGTGAAAATGGTTATGCATCTAGGAATATGTCATCTAAATTGCCTACATATTCTCATGATAGTATGCATGATAGATGATTTGGTCCTACATTCAACTTCCATGGTTTCACCACAACCTCAAAATTGTATTCCTGGAACAATAGTAGCCATTTTCATATCCTCCTCCCCAACACTGGCTCGTTCACTAAGTTTTTTAGTGCATAATGGTATGTGTACATATTGAAGACACCGATAAATAATGTCTGAGCTTTGGTAGTTCATATACCATTTCCAATCTTCTCATTCTGTAGTGGTGTAATTATTCTCTACTATGGACAACTTCCTACTAGCAAATAGAATTGGGTGATCTAGGTCTCCCTTCCCTATTTGAGATAGTACTACACCCATAGCTATGGATGATGCATCTACATGAATGTGGAACTCCTTGTTCCAATATGGAAATATCAAAATCGACACTATCACTATTTTTTTCTTTAATGTTTCCAAACCCTTCTGACTATCCTTGTTTCATTAGAACTTTTCTTCCTTCTTCAAAAATGTTTCCATCGGTGTTGTGATCTGCTCATAGCCTTTGATAAATTTATTTTAATAACCTGTATGGACCATATTTTCCCTCAGCTGTCTAGCTAATATAGGTGGTTCTAAATCGAGAATTATTGCAATCTTGGATGGATCTACTAGTAATCCTTGCTTGCAAACTAGTGATTCTCAATAAATTTATCCATTGGCCCCTTACGTGACACCGTGGTCTATGATGTTCCATATTTAGACTGTGATGACCTCTTTCTTGGTATTCCATAATAGAAATACCTCCAATCCATGTACCATGTTGAATCCCGTCAATACAATCTTCACGATGAAGGACACACCTATGTGATTACTTCAGCGCCTCACACTTCCCCCCAGCCGCATCATGGGAAAGAAGGAACTTACCATCTCATTCACCACAAAGACGTTTTTATATGTTTGTCCCACCATATTAAGCCTGAGAACCTCACTAATATGATACCTCCCATCGTACTCCCTCTCCTTCCAGAATTTGCAAATGTCTCTTAGTCTCCTACAAGGATCCCACCCTATCGATCCATTACACACTCCATCAATCTCATTCATGATGCGTCATTTCCTAATTCCCCATCATCTCGACCTGTTCCCATAGAAACTACCGATATGGAATGAAAAATGGGTGAATTCCTTGAATATGGCCATCATCAATCCTCCTCCTCCCCCTACGCCTC
>JASDQU010739745.1:0-41579 GCA_032191745.1 Picea mariana | reverse complement strand
TAGGATGGACACTTTGAATGATGTTTTAGATTCATTTAAAAAGTATGTGAGCATCGAGAAGTTCTCTTAATGTAGAGAAAACATGGGTATTGTTGCCTTGGATTCTTGACTATGTAATCATGTAACCACCTATATACTAAGAAAACAAGAAGTGGGATAATGTTGGGTATGTATTTTATTATTTGCAAAACTAAACCTAGAGTTTTCATTGCATCTAAAGTGTGAGGGGTTTACATGGGGGTGAAGCCCCTAAAAAAGAAAAACAATTTGGTGGGTTTTGCATCCATTTTTAGCGATTTTTCACCACATGGTTTTCACCAATGATTTTCTAATTTTGGTTAAGGAATTAGAGTTGTGACTAATATATGTCAATGAATTAGGGGTTTTGGATTTCATGGGATCATATATGTATGTACACACACACACACACACACACACACACACATATCATCGTAAACAATGAAGAAATATGATGAATAAAATATTAAAGATGCAACTCTAAAGAGGTTGTTGTTTTTCCTGATTTGAGTTTTGAAATATATGTGTAATGTTTGTGTATGCGTGTGCCATTGTATATTTTAGGTTCTTTTTAAGAATCTATTTTCAACAATTAATTGTGCTAGGTTAAAATCTACTCTCTTTATAGTATCTTAATTTATTGTTATTTTTTAGCTCTATACTACAACTCAATTTCTTCTTAAATACACATGTGATAGTATTTTTAATGGTATACATATTATATCTAGTGACCTCCTCCTATATTCTCCAATAATGTATGTGGCATCTTTATGTCAACCCCTCTTAAGGTGCAACTATCTTTGACTAGAGTTCGAAACAATATTAGGAAGCATATTTTCTTTCATGCTAATTGTTTTCTTCTTGTACATTAGATAGCTAGTCATCTCCATACTCTCAATAGTGGAAAAATGAGATTCTATAGTAGAATAGGATAGAGAATATTTATTTTAATTTTAAAATGAAAAATTAAAAAAATTGTTCTATATTTTCACAAACTTCCTCCACAATTTTCTAGAGATGTTGCGCTACCAAACTTCACATCCATATAAGATAATAGGAGAGATCAAAGTCTCAAAGATTATGGCTTATTTACAATAAATTATTACCAATATATTCTTATTATCCTTCCAAATACACATAAAGGACAATCTTTTATCTTTCAATCCTTTTCATTGATAAAGTGGAAGTGATGGAAGGTGGTTTGGTATTTTACCTGAGGGATCACCTTTACTACTAATGGGGCAGTGGAGCTTTCGTAGAAGTTTTTCAACAACATCTCTGGGTGTAATACTGCTAAGTTATAAATAATTGAGGTTGAAAGAAAATTGTCTGCAAAAAATCCCAAACAATTTTTCTTAGTTTCTAGAAATACCATGGTAGAAGAGCTTGCACACAAAGTGTTCGATGAAACAAAATCATGCTAAATGTTTGATGTAATGATTGTATGAATATTCCTGATAAAAATCTTTCTCTTAATTTAAATTATTAGGAAGATATACTCTAAGATGGTTCTAGAATCAAATCATTCTTTCAAATTATAGTAAGGTATCTCATCAAGAAAGCCTTACTCTTGCGGGTGACATCTAACAACTATTTATGAAGATCAAACAAAGAGAGGAGAGCATGCATATGATCCCTATCTTTTAGGTTACATAAATAGATGATATTTATGTCATATCAAATTATATCATTTGCAAATACTTCATTATGACTATGCTTATATGATTGATGGAAGAGAGGTGTGCGCTAGAAAGTGAGTAGCCTCCTCATCTAAGGGATGCACCTTTAAGGATCAAGTCAATATCAAACCCTCTTTGTTGTGTCAATTCATTCATCCAATGTGTATATAATGGATAAATGAAAAGAGGTTCTAGTTCTAGAGTTAATAGAGGAGATAGTTTTTTACCTTGTTCATATTATGAATCAAAGGAAATAATTTCTTGGTTTAATAGATTCTAGCCTGGTACATTATATTTGTAGTAGTGGATCTATTGAAACTAGACAAAGTGTTGTGAGGTATTTATTGTTTCTAAAGAATTTTTTATTATTCAATTTCACTCTTGTTCATTATCCAAAAAATTTCAATCAGGGTACCTAGTTCTAGGGAACACTACTGTTTTCGCCCCCATAGTTCCTATATTTCAACTCATCTAGTAATTTAGTATCCAAATTGTTAATATGAGTGCATCTCCTTAAACTACTGATCCATTTTTGAAGACATAGAGAATACTTTGAGTCAATATTTAAAAATAAATTTGATTAGATTAAGCTTGGTATTTTTACTTATTCTCATACTTGTGTTTCTCATATTGCTAGTCTAAATTAACATTGTTAAAATAAGAATCAAATTTCATTGTGTTTATAATTAAATTAGCAAGACAATATATAAATGGTTATGGAAAGAAATATTTTATAATCTTTATGATATTAAGAAACTAAAATATGACAAACATTCAGAGTGAATAGTCATCATCATTATAATGTTGTGGAGGAGGTCACGTTTCAAAATATAGAAAATATTAAAAGTAATATCACAATTAGATTTAAAAATAAATTATAATGCCACTAAAATATAAATAATAAGACATTCAGGCTAATATAATATGGCATAATTAATCCTAAGCTAGGAATGTTGGAAACATGCCAACGGATATTAGGAATGCAACTAGGAATATTGGAAACATGCATGCAACTAGGAATATTGGAAACATGCATGCAACTATATTAGGAATGTGCATGCATGCACTCTTCTGTGAAGAGATTGTGTAACTGGTGGATCTAATTATAGTGAGTTAGTCTAACTATTTCAGAGATATTATATATACAAGCATACCCATGGAGGTGAGAGTGCAATGTGTGTAGAGTGTGTGAGCAAGACACAACATTGTGGAGTGTAGTGTGTCTGTGAGGAGAGGATGGTTGTATGTTTATGTTGGATATTGTAATTCTTCCTTGAATAATAAGAATACTGACTATCATTTCCCCATGTTTTTTTCCCGCACTAGGTTTCCACATAGATCATTGTATTTGTGTGATTATTGTTGTGTTGTGTTTGGTTTAATGTTCTCAATTTTATACTTTGTTTATGATTTTTTTTGGTTCCACTGCCTAACAAGTGGTATTAGAGCTCCAAGTGAGGAATCCATTGCATGAATGAGGGAGATATGTAGTGACTATTTCTTTGAAAGAGGAAAGATCTGATGAGTGAGCAATTTATGTGAAAGAGGACAAATTTGTGTGCAGAGGCGATAATTTTTCCCTATCACAGATAATCTCGTTCAGCAAGGCGATAATCTGTTTCAAACTCAGATGTGAAAATTGTTGGAGATTATCGCTTATTTAGCCTTGATGGAGGAGCAATACAGGTCCATCATCATTTTTTTACAGCAAGGAGGAGGCGCGATATCATCGATGATTCTAAGTGCATCTCTTGGGTGGTTCGATATCCTATTTTCATCATTGATCGGGCCTTGTGGAGGTAGCAAGTTCAATTCATATTAATACTTTGTATGCATTATGCACACGAGGTAAAACGATCGCCTTTATAAGAAGATTTCATTATAAGAAAATTGTCGTTAGAAGAGGATAGCCTTGGAAATTGCGCTTTTTAAAAGGGTTTTTTAAGATATCGTTTATATATATATATATATTTTTGAGCTAAAACTTTTTTTGAATTCAACTTTGAATTTAATATCAATTCCTACATATATTATAAAGATTTTGGTTTTATAAGCTATAGTTTTGGTGGCTTGTGTTAATGGAAAAAGTGCAGAGTTCAAAGTTTGAGTTGAAGAAATTCAACGACAAGAATAATTTGAGCTATCGAAGATGAAGATGTGGGATCTTATCGTACAATAAGGAAATAATAAGAGCAATGATGGTTGAATTACCATGAAAGAAAAAAAATGTAATTACCTTATAGTTGTAAAAATTATTGATTGCATGTAGATGGGAATATGTGTGTAAGACCTCGATAGGCATGCATACCCCTCGTTTACTAGGTCACCTATGAAAAGTATAGATGTAGATTTAGGTAGTTTTAATATAAGGGGAGGCATGTAGGTTGGGTTAACCTTGACTCTGTCAAAGAGTTAATGAGTTAAATCTGATTTTTTAGGTCAAAGCACGTGGTTTTTGAGGTCCATGTTTTTTGCGTATCACGTGGTATTGTGTGCATGTATTACATGTAACGAAGCCTATAAAAGGCTTGGTGAAATCCATTGGAAATGGGTCAAGAGGTAAGCGATGGACGCTTACTTGGTCGGCTTGATCATATTTGATCAAGGTAATGTTCATGTTAAGGTGGAGCACTCAGACTCTAGTACGAGGTGAGAGAAAAAGGTTCACTTGGGTTGGTTTGGCCAGATTTGGTCAAAGTTGTTCGAATGCAAAGTTCGAGGTGGAGCAATGTAATGAGGTTAGAAAGGTGGGTTTGTAGAAAGGTCAATGTGTTGGGAGGTCAGTCAAGTGTTTGAGAATATATGATGAAGGTAATTTCATATCCATGGAACTTGAAAAGTATTGTGAGGAAGCTGGGATCAAATAGGCATGTTCAATAATGTCAAGTTGCAACAATAGTTCTGGACAGAAGCAGTTGTGTTATCTTGTAACTCGGTCACTATAGGATGCAAAATGCATGAAGATTCAAGAAGAGGTATGAACAAGCCAACTCGTAATTACTCAAATGTGAAATTATTCGGTAGTGATGCTTATGTTTTTTATCAACACTCTAAGTAGCACCTAAAGAAAACAAGTAGATCTTTGATATGGTGATGATGTTAAGGGATGCAGACTATGGGATTCTACTACCCACAAAATCATCATGGACAGAGATGTAGTGTTTGATGAATCTCCTTTTATAAAATCAAACATAGTAAAAGATGAAAGCTTTAAAGCATGACTAGTAGCAAAAGGGGATTTAGAAGGTATTGATTTCCATGAAAGTTTCTCACCAGTTGTTAAAATCTTGCTTCTACTCATGTTGTGTTAGCACTATTTGTGTTAGTACATCTAGATGTTCAAAAAAAATTACATGGATTTTTTTGGATAAGGCGATGTATTTGGAAGAACAAGAACAGTTAGTTCAAAATTGCAATAGAAGATTTGTTTGCAAACTCAAGAACCATTGTATGACCTGAAGCATGCTAGGAAAATGGTACAAGATGTTTGATTCCTTCATGGTGAGCCAAGATTTACAAGAATTTATTATAACCATTGTGTTTATGGTATATTCATTATCTTAGTGTTATATGTTATGCTTGTTGCAAGCACAAACACGTATGGAATCAACAGGTTGGCTCAGTTGGTTAGGACATTTGTTATGAAGAATTTGAGAGTAGCAAAATAAATCTTGGACATGGAAATACACAAAGACAGGAAACATGGTAAGCTTGGTTATCACAACAGAACTATGTGGTGAAGATACTCAAGAAACTCGGTATGAGTAATGTGAAACAAGTAAAATCCCTTTGGCTTTCCATTGCAAGTTCTCTTCAAATTCATGTCCTAACTAATGAAGAAGAAAAGGGTTATATGTATGAAGTATTAAATGCTAGTAAGAAATTTGATGATTGTGATGGGAAATGATCAAAATTTCACATGTAGTTGATGTTGTGAGAAGACACATGGCAAAACCAGGTGAAAAGCATGGAAATGGGTGCTTCAAACACATATGCACAAGTATCACCTATAGTGGTTGCAATGATGATTTAGTCTGTGGTTGTGATTCATGAGATTTGGACAAGAAGAGACCTACCTTAGGTTATGTCTTGAAAGAATGCAAGGATCTATTGGGTAAGTTTGGACAGGTACACGATGTGGTGTTCTGTGGTGGTCAAAGTGTTGAGCGTTTGACTAAAGGTCCAATGTATCAAAATGGGACAAGTACATTGGTTTATTAGAAAGGTTACTAATGGAGGTAGAATGGTCCATACTGGAGTGGTAGAGACATGTTCACGTAACAATATTGTTAGGGAAGTTGCAGAGGTGTGATGGTGTTTGGCTTCTCTTGGCTTGCAGAAAAGGTGATGAATTAAGGGCATGATATATGAGGTAAATTGTTGTCAAGGTGGAGATTGTTGGAAACATGCCAACGAATTTCCCATACGGTCACATGCATAGGCATGCAACTATATGAGGAATGTGCATGCATGCACTCTTCTGTGAACAGATTATGTAGTTGGTGGGCTGGTGGATCTAATTATAATCAATTAGTCTAACTCTTTGAGAGATGTTATATATATGAGCATACCCATAGAGATGAGAGTGCAATGTGTGTAGAGTGTGTGAGCAAGACACAATGAGTGCAGTGTGTCTATGAGGAGAGGATGGTTGTATGCTTGTGTTCACTATTGCAATTCTCCCTTGATTAATAATAATACCTTCTCTCTCACTAATAAGAATATCGACTATCATTGCCTTGTGGTTTGGGTTTCCACATAAATCACTATGTTTGTGTGATTGTTGTTGTGTTGTGTTTGGTTTGATGTTCTCAATTTTATGCTCTATATTTTTCAATATACTCATTAATAATTCAATATGTTGAATCTAGGTGGAGACATAACAATCATTTTTGCAACCATCCAAGTTAAACCTAATTTATAATCATCCTAGTTATATATATATATATATTATATAAAAACATGGTAATCATACTATTTGTTTATATATAAGAGATAATTATATATAAAATATTTGCATCTTTATAATATATATTTTTACAAATAGAATCAATTGGGTTTAACTAGAGTGATTTGTGTTGAGGGGTATTTCAAAGGGAGTTTCAATTTAAATAAGTGACATATTGAGCTCTTAAATAAACAAGCTATCGAAAAAGCCTAATGAGAAGAGTGTCCCTTGTTTCCTAAGCTATATTACAAAGTAATATATATATATATATATATAGTTTTAATAACAAGCGTCGCTTGAATTGGGGTCAATGACGGAATAAATTAACAAAATATTACATATTGTTGTTGATTTCCACGTTGGTGAATATGAGCGTATAAGCATCTCTCAAATTTAACTCGAGTATAGTAGAAAACTGAAATGCTATCATGGTTTGTGCCCTCTTTCGCGATCATATGGTTGGTCAAATATAAACGGCAATGTACAGTTTTGACAGCGATGCTGATACTAGAAGCTTTTGATTTCTTACGTAATTGTGTCATCCTTGTATCCCCACTTTATAATGTATTATGTTTCTTGCATTGACTGTAAACTGTTTTAAGATTTGTATACACCATGATTATGACCATTGGCTGTAGATAGTGCGTTGTATTCAACGATTTCAGCATTCTCCGAAGCGCTGAATCGATATGTCGGGCGGCCGCCTATTTTTCCACGTGGTATTTGTGACTCGAATTCGCGTCAAGCAGAGAATTCCTGGTCGTATTCAAAGATGCTGCGTTGAAATAAATAATGAAATTCATACAACCTTACATTATTCATCAACGATTAGCAGCGGCTGGTTCTACCCGTTAGGAAAGGGCAAAAGAGAAATTCTTTGAAGAAAGTTAATGATGGAGCGCAGTTTATTGGCACTAATTCTATGCTCATGTGCTCTTGTTTGTGCCCTTGAATTCGTATGCTTTTCTGGTACAGCTGAAGCTCGAATTTTTTCCGCTTCTTCTTTGCCTATTGACGATCACGATTCTAATCCATCAACTGGTACGAGTGATAGTATTAAGTTTGAATGCCAAATTAAATTTTGCTTCCCATAGTAGACATTTGATAAGGTTTTGAATTATATATATTTCTTAAATTTTGCAGACCTATCAATGGAAGGCCCGGAAGGTAGTGGATTGTCGATGACAGTATTGATGAAAGGAGGGAAAATAATAACAACATCCCTAAGGCGTCAGCCATCGACCCCTCCCACTCCAGTCGCCGATTGTAATTCGCACGGTAGAATACATTAACAGCCTATTAAGACAGAGGGAAGCATTAATAACCGGGCTTAGCAGCATCATAGCGCTGAGCGCCGCCTTCGGCGGTTGCATCCTCCAGAAATGTAATTTCGTTTCTGTAAGGGTGTCTGAACATTTCAAGTTTCGTTCTTTTGTCCACTAGGTAAATCTAGAGTACTAGTATTTTTACCGTTGTAAGTTTGGGTTCGTTGTGAATACATGTTAAAAATGATCCGATCAACTTTAAATTTGATCATGGGCTTTTGAAAGGAACTTTTAACCTTTTCCAACATAAATTTTCTTCAATTTAATTAATTACTTAAATTAAAAATAAACAATTATCAAATATTTCACGGCACATGTAGTCCATTCATACCAATGTATAGAAATTGAGATGTAAATTTCTAATGCTTTAGCATTTACCTTAATTCGAATATCCAATTACATAATTTACTTGTTTATTAAAGTTGATTAAATTCGTTTTGGACCAGATGTTCTCGGATCGACGAGGCAAACTACTCTTTGCAAAGCAGATTCAAATACTGCACCAAAGAGGCTTCGCTACAGAGTTCTTAAAAACGAATAGGCAGTTCACAAACTTCACAATTTGTTGGGCGCTGTGAATAAACATACTTAATGAAATGATTTATGGATGCAGAATAACATAGTGTTATGCTTAGCATATAAACTCAAAAATATGATAGACATACACAGAATAACATAGTGTTATGCTTAGCATATAAACTCAAAAATATGATAGACATACAAAATACTTGATATTAATAACTTTTACCACGAATACATAATCCAATAACAAAAATGAGCTTTGGCTCAAATGACTTCTGTTGACTTTACAAACACAAAGCTTGTGCTCAGACTTCTTCAACTCATCAATTGTTGTTGTTTCTCCTTCCTCTCTACCCCTCTGTTTTTTCTCTGCATCAACTGTTTCTCATGTCTGCATCATTCATCATCGACTAACTAAAAGACTCACTTATATGGTCTCCGGCTACGTTTACATTTAACTTCACTGCTTGATGACTGACATAGACTGAGTTTGAGTAAACGTGCACGTTTACATTTGCAGACTGACATAGAGACTGATTGTCTCATAGTTTGACTCACTCACAAACTACTCAAAAATTGACTGACTGACAAATGGACGGAGATGTGAAGATCTCACCGACTTGTAATTACTATTTCCAACACTCCCCCTTAATTATAAGTAGGTGGGATTACAAAAAAAAATCCATCAAAATTTGAGTTTGCAATTTACTGTCACTCATCTATTATTGCACAAACTCCCAGACTATTCGCAGATCCTGAAATCCATCTCTTGCTAAAGCCTTTGTAAAAATGTTTACGAATTGTTCTTTTGTCCTAGAAAATTCTAAACATATCTCTGTGTTATTCACCAATTCTCTCATAAAATGATACCTTGTATCAGTGTGCTTAGTTTACTTGTGAAGCACATGATTCTTTGATAACATAATGGATGAATTGTTGTCACGGAATATTGTTGTTGGTTCGTGTTGCTCCTACAACACATCTTTTAACATTCTTCGCATCCAAATTGGTTGACAAGATGTGCTTGTAGCTGCGACGTATTCTTCTTCTGCTAAAGAAAGAGTCACTATGGGTTGCTTCCTTGATGCGTATGATACCATACTTGTTCCAAAATGGAACGTGTACCTAGAGGTACTTTATATATCATCTATGTTGTGTCCACAATCATTGTCAGTGTATCCAATGAGTCTAAAATATTCTGAATTGGAGTAATTAATATCCTCCACAATTGTTCCATTCACATATCTCAATATCCTCTTTCCTTCTTTCCAATGTGATTCTTTTGGAGTTTCCATGAACCTTGAGATTAGACTCACTCCATATATAATATTAGGTCTTGTCATTGTGATATACATAAAAATTCCTACCAGTCTTTTAAACACTGTGGGATCCACCTTGGACCCTTTATTTTCCTTTCTTAACTCCAATCCTCTTATGACAGGTGTTGGAAATACTTTTGAATTTATCATATTGAATCTTTTCAATATTTCATGTGCATACTTAGATTGTGAAATAAATAAACCAGTTTCAGACTAGTCATCTTCTATTCCCCCAAAAAATCTCATAATCCTTAAATCAGTCATTTCAAATTCATCCTTCATGACTAACTTGAATTATTCTATGCCAAAATTACCTGTAAAAATAAATTCATCTACATATAAACAAACAATTAACATATTACCTTGTAGATTTTCTTTGATCTATAGTGTTGGATCACTTTCACTTCTCTAAACTCCATTCTATGTTAGATATGAATCTATGCAACTGTATCAAGCTCTAGTAGATTGCTTTAATCCATACAATGCTTTCTTCAATATGTACACTTTGTCTTCTTGTCCTGGAACCTCATAACCTTGTGGTTGTTCCACATACATTTCTTCTTCTAAGTGTCCATTTAAAAATGTTGACTGAACATCCATTTGATAAACTTACCACTTGTACTACACAACAATTGCTAACAATATTCTCATTATGTCCATGCACAAAACTGCTGCAAATGTTTTATTGAAATCAATTTCAGGTTGTTGTGTAAAACTTCTTGGAACTAACCATTTCTTGTGCATCTTGCTTGGTTTTATAAATCCATTTGACACTTATCACATCTTTGTCATCGGGTACATCTACCAATTTCCATGTCTAATTGTTCTCTATGCATCTTATTTATTCATCAATGGCTTGTTCCCATACATCATCTTTGATAGCTTCTTCAAAAGTTAATGAATCATCTATTTGTGAAAACAAAGCAAAAACTGAAAACGAATTTGATCTGTCTTCATTATAGATTTCGTGTATATTTCTTGTCTTTCTTGGTAACAAACTTGCTAAAGTTGGCTTTGAGGATGTAGAACTACTCGGAATGCTTATTGATGTTTGTTGCACTCTAGGTGTAGACTGCGCACCTTCGTTTCTCACTGGATTATTATGTACTATGATTTGCATCGCAGTTCCAGATATAGAAGGGACTGTGCAATAACTTTTACATGGTGTTTGAACCATTTCATTTTCTCTATTATCATGCGCAATAACATTAATGATCTTAACTTTCTTCTCTACACTCCATCCCACGCTTTAGTTTCCACGAACTAAACATCATGATTGATTATGACTTTTCTTGCGATGGGTTCATACAACTTGTATCATTTAGTTTCTTCAGAATACCCAACACATATAAATTTTTGTCCTTTGTTGTTTATATTTCTTCCTAGCTCATCTGGAACAAATGCATATGCGACACAACCAAAAACGTTTAAGTGTGCCACATTGTATTTTGATCCCATCCATGCTTCTTGAGGAACTTTGTTCTTCACTTTCTTTGTCAGACATATGTTCAATATGTGTATTGCAATTGCTATTGCCTCATCCCAATACTCATTTGAAAAATTCTTGGCTGCCAACATACTATGCACCATTTCCATTATGGTTCTGTTCTTTCTTTCTACAACACAATTCTATTGTGGTGTATATCGTGCGGTAAATTGCTTGTAGATTCCATGAACTTTACAAAAGTTCTGAAATTCTCTTGAAATGTATTCTCCTCCTTTGTAAGTTCTTAGAAACTTGATGTAATATCCACTCTTCTTTTCCACAAGTGATTTAAACTAATGAAAACAACCCAATGAGTTAGATTTATGCTTTAGGAAATAATTACATGTATTTCTTGAGAAATCATCAATAACTGTTAGAAAATAACTATTCCCTCCTATAGATGGAGTTTGCATTGGTCCACAAATGTCTGAGTGTACAATTTCCAGTGGTGCTTTTGCTCTGTAAAACTTTCCAACTAAAAATGATTATCTGTGCTACTTGCCAAATATGCAGCCTTCACATATCCTTTCTGGTTTTTCAATCCATGGTAAACCGTTTACCATATCCTTTGTGTGTAGCAGTTTTAGACCTCCAAACTTCAAATGTCCAAATATGAAATGCCATAACCAGTAATCATCATGTACTTCATATTGGAATGTTTTCTTCATCTATGTGCCACTTTCTCTTTTCTTGGTACCACATGCACTATTTTGTTCATTGGAACTGCGTGCACTTTCTGTTGTAAATGCAGTGTCTAACTGCGCACCTTTTTCTTTACCAACAACTAGCATTGTATTTTTTTTCCTAGCTAGCTTCAATGTCAGTGGGAACATTCTGTTACTTGTCATCTGAACTTTTTCAATAAGTTGATTGCTTGAGAATTTATCCATAATCACATAGTGATTATCTTCCATGTAGATTTTGTATCCTTTTTGTAACAGTTGTCCTGTGCTCATTAGATTATGTTTTAGACCAGAAACATAATATACATCATACATAACATTTTTTTCTCCTTTATTTGTTAAGATGTTTATACTGCCTTTGCCTAAGACAATAACTTGTATATTTGTTCCAAGTGTAACCTTGGTTTAGACTGACTCATCCAAACTAGAAAACAATTCTATGTTTCTTGTCATGTGCTTACTGCAACCTGAATCTAAATACCATATTTCACATGGACTTTCTTGAGAAACATTGCATTCAATTGGGGATACTATAGGCATTACTTCAACATATGCCATAAACATAGGGTGAGTTTGGTTGTTTGTGCTATTTGACTGATCCCAACCTTGCTTGTTCTGAATATACTATCTCTTTCTGCACTCATATGCATAATGTCCATACTTTTTATAGTAATGGCACAAAATGTTTGATTTGTTAGTTCTCTGACTACTTGACTGACTGGTATGTGGATTTTGACCTCTTCCACCAGTATTTCCATGACTGCTACTGCATCCACCTTTGACATAACTTCTTCCTTTGATTGTATAGTTATCTCTTCCCATTCCTCTTCCATGGATTATAGATGACTGTGTGGAAAATTCATTCTCTAATGACATACTTGACCTGTTAAATATGTGTTCATGATTGATGAGTGAAGCTTGCAGTTCATCTATACTAAACTAACTCAAGTCTTTGCTCTCTTCTAGAGTCACAACAAGGGTATCAAACTTAAGAGTAAGGCTCCTAAGCACCTTCTCAACAACTTTTTTGTCTTCTATGGTTTCACCATAAGACTTAATCTGATTTATGAGGCTAATGACATGGGTATAAAAGGAATCTACTGACTCTGAATCTTTCATTGACATAGTTTCAAAATATCTTCTAAGAATTTGTAGTTTTGTAGTCTTTACTTTGTCCATACCATGATAAGAGGTTTGTAATATGTCCCATGCTTCCTTGGATTTCTTTGCTGATGAAACTCTTCGGAGTATGCTCTCATGCATGGCTTGATGTATGCAAAACATCAGCTTTTCATCCTTCTTTCTTTGTTCTTTCAAGACATCCTTCTCATCTTGTGTGAGGGAATTCTATGTTTCCTGATCTACTGTTTCAACATAACCATTTTCAATTATCTCCCACACATATTGACCTCAGAAAAATGCCTTCATGGTCAAGGACCACATCTCATAATTTTTTCCTGTAAAAGTGGGAGGTTGCAGATTTGAGGTAGAAGCCATATTTCTTTTCCATCAAAGTTGCTTGTCTGGTAAAATTGTTCTGATAGAACCTAATCTGATACCTTATCTCAGATCAACAAGTCACACACACTAATCTCTACAACACAGTTTCAAATACTTCGCACCAAACAGGCTTCATGACAGAGTTCTCAAAAATGAACCACGCAGTACACAGATTGCGCAATTTGTTGCGCGCTATGAATAAACACACTTAATGAAATGATTTATGGATGCATAATAACATAATTCTATGCTTAGCACATAAACTCAAAAATATGACATAAACTTTTCCACACAAAATACTTGATATTAATCACTTTGACGCAGTGCGAGAATACAAAATACAATAACAAAGATGAACTTCGACTCAAATGACTTCTATTGAATTTACAAACAAAAATCTTATGCTCGGACTTCTTCAACTCCTTAGTTTTTGTTGTTTCTCCTTCCTCTCTGCCTCTATGTTTCTTCTCTGCATCAATTGCTTCTCATCTCTACATCATTCATCATCGACTAACTAAAATACTCAGACTTATATGGACTTCGACTCAGACTTCCTGTCGAATTCATTCTGACTCAATATTAAAAGATACCATTAATACAACTTACTCTTCAACTACTTAACTGGACTCGAGAAAGATAAATATCAACTACATTTATAACTTCACTACTTGCCGACTGACTTAGACTGAGTTTGAGTAAATGTGCAAGTTTACATTTGCAGACTGACATACAAACTAACTATCTGAATGTTCGGTTGACTAACAAACTACTGACAAATTGATTGATTGACAAATCAATGAAGACATGAAGATCTCACCGACTTGTAACTACTATTTCCAACACATGTTCCCGATTGGATTCTAAGCTTTTTTTAATTTTTATTTTCAATTTATGTTATATATTTGTTTTAATAATTTTTTAAAGACAAAAAGGAATAAAATATAAAACATAATCCAAATCGTTGGTTCGTGCTGCAGTAAACGTTAGATGGAGAAGGCCTACATTAAACCCTAGACGGAGAAAGTCCGTAGCTTGAGAAAGAGAACTTGTTGGCTTCAATCTTTTTAGGTTCGAAGGGTCTTGTTTGGAGTTTAACTGAACCTTGTCGCTCTCTTCAATTGTAGAGGATGCGCCTGACATTATTTGTAGGGTTGAGCTGAGGCAAGACCAATCTAGTTAGTTAGTGCACGTGAGGTTTATGGTGAGTGGGTTTTGTGTCGTTATGGCCAACCACAATAGACATAGATCAGGGGTCGATAGGCCTCCACAGGTCACTCTCTTACTCATTCCGATGATTTGAATGGATAGGGATATTCTAGAAGCAATCGATCAAGGGAAGGTTCACCCTTTGAATATGTGCGGCTCAATTGTCATGATGGAGTTTGTTCCCAAAAATTTTTGTATCTATTAATAAAAAAAATTTCTTCAAGACAAGTTAGTAATGCATCATAAAGGTCGCAGTTACCTCATTTCAACTATTTAGTCTTAACTCCTAATCAATATGATCCTGTTAAAAGTGTAGGAAAGGGCCCAAAAAAATAGATGGTGGAGGAGAAATCTATTGCCTAGAAGAATTCCTTTACCTTGGTAACGATTTATTTAGATATGAATCTAGACATGCAAATTATTGATGTGTAGTGCACTCTATTAGAATTGACTAGAATTTATTGGTGGAACATGGTGAGGTGCGTCCTCATAGTCAATCTGCTTCTTCGACTCTTTTTGATAAAAAATTGGTCATTTATATTTTTCGGCTCCTCCAATAATAATAAAAAATGATATTGGTCATTTTTATTTTGTGGGCACAATTTACGTCATTTGACATATGATATCATTCCCTTAGTATTTTAGTGTTGATGGTACTCAGAGACATTTGCAAATTCTGAGACGAGAGGGAGTACAACGAGAGGTGTTGTATTAGTGAGGTACTCGGGCTTAACATGGTGGGAAAAACATAGAGAAACGTATTTTTGGTGAATGACATGGTTAGTTTCTTCTTTCCGAGGATGCGGCGGGGGGGAAGTGTGAGGCACTGAAGCAATCACATAGGTGCGTCCTTCATGATGAAGATTGTACTGATGGGATCTGGCATGGTACATGGATTGGTGGTCTTGTTGGTATGGGATACCTAGCAATAGGTAAACACCATATAAAGGTGAAACATCATATACCAAGGTGTCATGGAAGGGGACAATGGAGAAATTTACTGCACAACACCGGGTGATAGTGATGCGGGGTCCTCCCTTTTGTACCCAGCCAAATTGATAGAGATCTGAGTGGGTGGTGGTAGGAAGTTGCAGATGTTGGAATAAGTCTTGGGAGGCTAGATTCTTTTGGCTTCCATTGTCCAAAATGAGAGTAGCAAGTTCATGTTTAATTTGGAAGTTATGTGTAAAGAGGGGAACGTTAGTGCGACCTGGTTCAGGCATATTCATGAGAATGAGGGATGCGTCGGACTCGATGGGGTTGGTGAGATAGATGAACTTTGGTTGTTTAGGAAACTCAGTGGGTGTGGCCTATGAAACTAAGGTCTGATGGGGGGGGGATATTTTTAATGGCTCAACAGTCAAAAAAGTTGTGGGAGTTTGTCTTGTGAAAAATAAACCAAACAACATTTTTGGTCCTTGACGAGGAAGAAGGATAAGGTTAAGGATGAGAAGGAGGAGGGTTGGAATACTAGGTTTGATTTGGAGGATATCATATTTGAGGGGATAACTTACGTTATATGGACAAGGCCCATAAGAACGCCTTGTCCAGAGAGGATCTTTCAAAAATATCAACTTCATGATAAAGAGACAACAAAAGAACAGAATTAAATTTTATTATTAATACCTCGTCAGGATCGTTGTTATGGAGTTGTATGTGAAACTTGCAGAAGATGTCAATGTAGACTTGTACAGAATGAGTTGGATGTTGGAGGAGCTGCAACCACTTGGACAAAATATTCTGGAGATAACATCGGGGATAGAAGTGTTGACCCAGGACATGACATAAAGCACCCCAAGAGGTAATATAACTAATTGTCGGAGACTGTGGTTACCGAGCTCCATGACCAATTTAGACTATTCTAATTTAGTGTCCCACAAAGTTTGAGCTATCCCTTCGAGCTAAAGGTTGGCGATCTGTAATTTAGTGGATTATTCCATCTCAAGGGAAGTCTTGAAGTATTTGGAGAGGATACAAATCCAGCAATCGACCGTCTCGCCATTCATTTTCTTGACGAACTTTGGTAACTGAAAGTGTCTGTCTAGCTACATGGTCTTTGGAGTCTGGTGTTGTTTTTTTTGAATTAATTTATGGAGGGCCAATGCCAATTCGTCAACTGGAGTTGGTGTGGATGCACTTGACTCCTCACTATAGACTTCTCTTCGGGGAGACATGGCCTGCAAGCATGGAAGAGAGGGAATGTATACTCTTGAAATAAGAGGCATGAGCTTCCAAAGGGGGCCCTGAGGAGGGAATGCGAGGAACCCTGAGAAATTCGCAAATGTTGCACCGATGTAGATTCACAAAAGAACCATGAGAAGGGAGACAAGGATGCTCTAATCAAGAGCTTGTACTAATTAGATAAATAACATAAAACAAATTGTGAAATGAGTGTATGTTTTCTTCGTCTTCTCCTTCTTCACTCTATGTGGAAGCTTCCCCAAGGAAACTTCTCTCATACCAAATGATCTTCCATGAGAGTACAGATGATGATGGCATACTACTAGTATGGAGGGCGCACTTCAAGAAAAACAGAAAACACTCTAACAAGGAGGGAGAACTGTATTCACTTAGTGTGCACTTCATAAAATGCTAGCCAATAGTCCTTCTGGAAATGAATAGAGAGGACACATCGGTCTACTTGGTTCATAGTAAACATACACAATCACACACAAAAAACACTAAACATATAAGAGAGGAAAATATGCATAAAACTTCATCAAATCTATTAGAGAGAAAATGTCCCCTTTAATAATGCAACATGACTTTCTGGTGACCCAATCATAGTGTGTATGTTACATTCCCCCTTCCCTAAGATTTTTCACCATCCTCAGTGCATAACACCATGTTGAAGTATGTATACAAATTTACATTAGAATACTTTAAAAATAAAAGAGAATTCTGTAATTTTTTCTCTCCAACAATAGTCTCGACCATAATCGTTCTTCTCATCTTGTTTACCCAAGGAATGCACCCGATTCAATTCATTTAGTCCACTAGGTTGAAATGTTATTTTATCAAGGCTATTACTGTAGGTTCCCAAGAATTTCTATTGTGGTTCTCGAAACTAGCAGTCCAAAAATGGAGTGTTGCATTTTTAGCTTCTATTTTCTTGAAAATTGGAAAACATTTGCAATTATTCCTCCCACATAGTTTCTTCTCACTTCCATGTTGCACCTTTGGGACCGTAGCAGGTCCATTGAACCCTTACTATCCCTATGTATTTTTTCCTGAGCACTTTGACATTTTGGTCTAGGATACGTATCGGTTCCACCTAGATCACAATCCAATCAATTGCGTGGTTAGGTTGAGGCACATATTTCTTTAATAATGATACATGAAATGCATTAATACGAGAAATTATTGCATCTATGCAAATTGCCCCTCTTCTCTAATATTTTGAAAGGCCCAAAAAATATTTCTGCCAACTTTGGGAAGCAACCCAATCTTATCGAACATATTTTCCCTTTCACTTTTATAAAAACATATTTACACATTTTAAAACCTCTGAAAATTTTGTTCTTGTCTCGATAACTTTTCACTTTGTCCGGAAGATTTAAATTCTCTTGATTTTTGTCATCTTCTCTTCCATTTCCCGCAACAAATATGTCCCAATGACAACTTTCTCTACTAGATTATAGGTTATTCCAACTCACTAGTGTGTTAGACTTCTTTCCATACAACTCTTCAAATGGGTTCACTTTTAATGAGGCTTGATACCCATTAATTTTAAGAAAACTCTACTATATGGGTATATAGTATTCCCATTTTCATGGTTAGTTCATCACATACATCGTGATTAAATTATCCTATTAGTCCTCTCTATTTTTCCATGGTTATATGTTGTACTAAGATTCACATTCGTCCCAAAGCCTTTGAACAAACCTTAGTAGAATTTGAATGTAAATTTGGAAATATTTGTCTAAAACTATTCCCTTAGACACTCCATATAGATTTCTTATGCTTTGAGGTGATTGACATTTGTGATTCAAAAGACGCTTACAAACTAACTTATGAAAAGAGACTCCTAGGGAAAATAAGTGTGGGGACAACCACCGATTATCTTGTCCCATGAGAGGCACTACCATAAGGGGGCCACCTCCTTTTATGACTACTAACCACTAGCTGACAAGCTTTATTTATATGGTCAACATATGTGGTTACCACATATGGTTCCGCCTTCTTTCATGACTATATGACTATTGGTTGACAAATTTTATTTACATGCTCTACATATATGGCTACCACTAATTCCGCCATGCTTCCTTATCATCCAATATCTGAGTGATTGATTTGATGCACAAGGTACTCATCATTAAGCTCAGATAGTGTAAGTGGATAAACTAATACAAAACCTTACATTGTGTAGATGGAAAATGACTGAAAAAATGTGTTTGGATAGTGTATCTATGTGCCTCTTCGTAATCTTTACTTGAAGGTAAATATTCAAGTGTAATATCTTCATAATCAATTTGAAACTGAAACCACCAATTGTGTTACGATCCTTTTACTAAGTTAGATAGTGGAAATGGATGAACTGATACGAAGTCTTGCATTGTGTAGATGGAAAATGACTTGAAAAAATGTTCTTGGATAGTGTATATGTGTGCCTCTTCGTAATCTTTATTGGAAGGTAAATATTCAAATGCAATATCTTCATATTACATTCAAATGCAATATCTTCATATTCCATTTGAAATTAAAACCACAAATTGTGTTACCATCCATTTACTAATTGTAAATGTATATGCATGAGGAAGTAATACTCTAAGATAACTAAAATTTAGATCAATAATGTTTGAGAAATATCTCAAACCGTACATGGAGAATAGACCATTTATCTAAGATTACATTCAGATATGATCCAAAAACTTCTCCTATATTTAATTAACAAATGAATTTCACATAGATCTCTAACCATGTGTTGCAGTAAATTGAATATAGGGATGTCATCATGCTTTCACCGAGCCTATCATATCCACTTCGATCTAAAAAATTTACTCTTTCAACCATTACAGAAATATTTTATTCGCATATATAAAAATGTTTTCATCCCCTGTATAGATATACATACAATCCATGTTAAGTTGGAATATTATGGAATTTATATATCAAATACATTAAAATATTGACGTAGCAACGATTAAAACATATTCGTGATAGATATATTCGACCTGGAATTATAAATCAGCGATCAACAACCGAAGCTTCTTCCCACAGTTAAGAAAGGCCCAAAAAAACAGAAACACTTTCGAGGAAAGTAAACTATGGAGCGCAGCCTACTGGCACTAATTCTATGCTCCTGTGCTCTGTTTTTGTGTTGAGTTGGTTTGCTTTCCTGCGACAACAGAAGCCCGAATGGCTGTAGCTACTTCTCCTTCTGCTACCAACGCTAATGATTCGAATCGATCAACAGGTATGAATCATAGTACTGAGTTTCCACAAAAAAATGAATTTTACATTCAGTCTTCGCAATCTACTAACTCTTTGATAATATATCTATTTTTATAATTTTCCAGCTGCATCGATTGAAGCTTATGAAGGTGCATGATTTGCGATCAAGGTTTCGATGAAAAGAATGAAATTGAGGGAAATAATAGAAACAGCTTCCCCACCCCCTCCATGTCCAAAGACTCATATCCCCCTTGTGCCCCGCCCAGATTGCTAGTCGCCATTGTAAACCTAACGCGCCAGACATCCATTCGTGTCGTCCCCGAATGAGATTGTTATTGTTATTGTTGGATTGTGCTGCAAACAATTTTTTAGAGGGTTGCGACTTTGGGTATGGTTTCGGTATATCTTGTTGGGATTTGGTGACAACGAATTTCTCCAAGGATGGATTTGGATTCTATTATTCTTCTTTGATTGCAACTAAAATAGACCAAGTTAAAATATGGATAGGAGTGCATTTAATAATCAGTTTATTGTGTAAATGTATATAAATTCATGTAGAGTAATGTGAGAACTTGTTAGTCTTCTGTAATCTCCATGATCTGAATAATAAGACAACCAATGCCTATGCTTGGTGGACGTAGCCCAACCTTTGGGTGAACCACGTGAAATCCCTATATTTCTTATCTGTGTAATTGTTAATTATCATATGTGAATTGTGTTTTCTGCATTTACAATTTTAACAAGTGGTAGTTAAAGGAGAAGATGTCAAGTGTCAAATTCTTGGAAAAGCTGCAGGAGTGAAACCTCTAAAACCTTCCGTTTCTTGAAAATTATCACACCCTGGTTGTATCTGGGGGACAACGACCAACATACATCGTCGCAGCCTGGTTGTAGTTGGAGGTGTGACAACCCATACTAGCACAACCCATACTAGCACGTAGCACGGAACTCACATTGGGAGGTGCGACGAAGTGTCTTTTATACACAAGTCCCGATCTCCCAAAGATAATATTCGCATGATTTTTTGGAATTTAAGTCATGTTGCGACTCTTTTGAAAGTTATGCTTTATATTTTATAATATTATATTGTATGCATAAAAGGGTGGAGGAATTAAAAAGGTTGATTTTTCTATTTTTATTTTTAATAAAAGGCGAAGAAAAGGTCGGGTTAGTAAAAGGTTTTTGATTAAACTTTTTTATTAAAACCTTGTGAAGTTTTTATCATTATTCTTTCATATTATTTTTTAAAAAGGGTCTTGCTTATTATAAGGAGTGATTTGGGTATTAGGGATTTTTTTGCTAATGGTTAAGATGTAGAGTTCGAAGTTTGAAGTTGAAAATTTCAGTGGTAAAAGAAACTTTGAGCTCTTGAACCTTAAGATGCGGGATTTACTCGTGCAACAAGTGTTGCAAAAAACATTGATAGGAAAGTCAAAGAAACCAATAGCCATGACGAATGAGGAATGGAAAGATCCGGATGCAAAAGATCTTATTACCATTCATTTATGTCTGGCAGATGATGTTTTGTTTAATATTGTAGGAGAGGATACAACATGAGACTTATGGAGCAAGTTGGAAAGTCTATATATGACGAAGTCCTTGGCGAGAAAAATCTACTTGAAGAGACAGTTGTACAGTGTGTGGATGAAAGAAGGTACGAAAGTTGTTGACCATTTAAATACTTTCAATACCCTTATAGTTCACTTGACTAGTATGGAAGTTAAATTCGAAGATGAAGATAAGCCTATTACACTATTGTGTTCATTTCCTAGGTCTTGGGATAATCTATTCACCTTTATTAGTTTTATCTCAATAGATGTTTTATGTTATGACTCTGTTGTGGGAGCTTTGTTGTATGAGGAGATGAGGAGAAAATATAGACAAGAAACCTCAACCTCATAGGCGATGCTACTCAGAGGTCGAACTAGAGAGAAGAATGAGAGAAGTTTTTCTTGATCTAAGTGAAGACACAGAAAGGGTAAAGAAAAATGTTGGTATTGTGGCAAAATAGGACATCTCAAGAAAGATTGTTGGAAGAGAAAAAAATCTGAGGAAAACTCGATGAAGGAAGAAAATTTGGCGGTAACAAATTCAGGTATGACTGATCAAGTTTTATCCATTTCTAGTAATTTACAATATCAAGAAGAATGGCAGTTAGATTCACTTGCGTGCCATCACATGTGCTCACATAGAAATTGGTTCATTTCTTACCAATCTGTTGATGAGGGTGTAGTGTTTATGGGAAATGGTATTCCCTATAAAACTGTTGGGGTTGGCAGTATTAGAATGAGGATGTTCAATGGTATTGTTATGGAATTAATGGATGTTAGATATACACCTAATCTTAAATCAATTTTGATTTCATTAGGAGTGTTGGATTCTTGTGGATATAAGTATATAGGTCAAGGTGGAGCACTCAAATTGTTGAAAGGTAATTTAGTAGTAATGAAGACAATAAAGGCTGATAAGATTTATAAGTTGGAAGGAAGTACTGAAGTAACATCAGAAGTGACAGATGTATCTTCTTGTTTATGGCAGAAGCATCAATTTCATAAGTTCAAGAAACAATTGTAGGTACTGGTAAGCGGTAAATCATTTCCAGACTTAAAATCTTTGTTTTTGAATTCCTGCTTGTTTTATGTCTCTGCAAGTTATAATGGTGGTATAAAGGGATGTTGTGTGTGGGATCCTACTGCTCACAAGGTTATCATTGAAAGAGATATAGTATGTATGGACCAACAAAAAGGGTTGATTCAAGATCATAATGGTAAATTTGTTTACATGCTAGATAATTTATTGTATGGCCTATTGGTACCCATGCAAATATACAAGAGGTTTGAATCCTTCATAGTGAGTCAGAATTTTTCAAAGGGTAGGAATGACTATAGAGTCTATAGTACATTCAATGTCTTGATGTTATTTGTTGATGATATGCTCAATGGAAGCCGAAGCATGGATAAAATCAGTAAGGAAATGACTCAGGTGGAAAAGACAATTCAGATGAGGGATCAAGGAGAAGAAAAACAAATTATGGGCATGGAAGTACACAGAGATGGTAATGGTAAGCTGTGGTTGGAGTTCAGTATGAACATTTTAAACCCAGTTTTTATACCTCTTACTTTCCATTATAACTTTTCTTCAAGCATAGGTCCTGTCTATAAAGAAGAAAATGTTATGTCTCGTGTAAGTTCAATAGGATGTATGTTGTATGTGATGAAATGGTTAAGACTAGATGTTTCACATGCTAATGATGTTGTCAGATACGTGACAGATTCAAGTGTTGTAGTGAAATGGGTGCTTTAGCATTTGAGAAGCACAAATGTCACCTATAATGGTTACACTGATATGGCCTGTGATAATTTTAATGTATACTTTACAGTAGTTTTGGATAGGAGGAGATCTATCACTAAATATGTCTCACAACACAGTTGTGGAAAACATGTTGGAGGTGGAGTGACCCCTCAGGAAATCCAAACTTGTGCAAGTCACACATGCGAGATCATGAAACCAATTTTATTAGAGAAGTTGCAGTGGTGATTGGCTTCTCTTGGCTTGTAGAAAAGGTGATGAACAAAAGAAAGGAGCAAGGTATCAGGTTAATTGCTGTCAAGGTGAACATTGTTGGGATTTGGTGACAATGAATTCCTCCAAGGATGGATTTGGATCCTATTATTCTGCGTTGGTTGCAACTAAAATAGACAAAGTTAGAATATCGATAGGAGTGCATTTAATAATCAGTTTCTTGTGTAAAAGTATATAAATTCATAAAATCCCGTAGAGGCAGATACGACAGAGTAAGAGGAATGTGAGAACTTGCTAGTCTGTTGTAATCTCCATAATCTGAATAATAAGACAACTGATGTCTATGCTTGGTGGACGTAGCCCAACGTTTGGGTGAACCACGTGAAATCCATGCGTTTCTTATCTGTGTGATTGTTAATTATCATATGTGAATTGTGTTTTCTGCATTTGCAATTCTAACATATATGAGTTCGAGTGTCATGTAATGTATGCGACATATTTGTTGACCTACGGAATTAACATGTGTTTTTTAAATAGTGTGTAGACTTTTTGATCAATGGATGGTTTTTAATTTTTCTTTGATGTACCAATGTTAATGTCCTAGAGCTCTATATTTTAATTACTCATTTTAACATTTAAGATATTAATTTTAAGAATTGGAATTATATATCCAATTGAGTTTCTGGTTAATATAGAATTCAAGATATTTTTATGAATACATCTTTTCTAAATTATTGTTCTTATGTGCAAAATTATTTAGATGGTTCTTTTGGATTTTTTGATTTAATTACTTTTGTTGTTGTCAATATTGAAGCATGCTCATGTTAGAGGAGAAGTCCTTGAAGATTATTAGTTTCTTACTTAGATCATAGACACTCTTTTTCATACGAACAATATCATCAACATAAAGGAGGAGGATGATGACTATATATATATATATATATATATATATATATATATCCTCAATGGGCATAATGGTGAAGGACATGTCTTTCCTAGAAGATCACAAGTTCACGGAGGAGGGAAGTGTATGTATACCTCCGTAAACATTAATAGTCAAATCTGTGAGAGGCTCCCTTATCCAACCACCTATTTGGTGTATGTCTTCACAGTAACCTTAAAAAAATGATCATTATTATTGTTATTATTATTATGAGAATCTTGAGGATTAGAATATTATATATATGAATATGTATGTTAAAATATAAATTTGAAATGAAATTATATTTTATATTCAGGAAAAATTATGAAATTGTTAATTAGATTTAGTTTAAATAGTTGAGAAGAAAAATATGATCTTTTCTATTAATTATAAGTTAAAAGTATATTCTATTATAAAGGTTTATAAAATCTTTGGAGGTGGTTATTAATTCAAAATGAAATAAAAAATTGAAATCCATTTCTTAAATAACTATTTGAATCTTTATTTATAACGAATAAATTAAACCACTACTCAATTGGATTAAAAATCGATTACAATTATTCCTTCGATTTAGTAATCACTATAATTTTATCAATTAATCAATGTACAACCTTTGAAATATCAATCTTCATTCATTTCGACGTGATCTTAATTTTTATTTGACCGGAATGATTTTTTCAAATTTGAAATGTTCAATTTAATATCGAACGAGTCAAAACTGTTCTATTTTAACATTAGTAATAAAAAAATATTTAAATAAATCAGTATAGTGTTTTTTAATAGTTTATCACTATACTCGTCCATAATTTCAACTTTTAAGTATGCAAATAATTTTTTAGTATTTAATGTAATTTTTGAAAGTAGAAACTAAATGGAGAAATGTTATTGATTTGTATTGAGTATAGGAAAACCAACTTTTAATTTATAAGAATTTATCCATCAAATCGATGGGCTATATTATATATTAATATATTAAAAAATAATATTAAAAATTATTTTTCATTAAAATAAAAGGTTTTATATTCATGAGGAATATACATGTTACACTCTTTCAGAGTAGTCCTTATGTCCTACCTTGTTAATAACATATCTTGTTCAAAACTTTATTCGTAGGCCTTTTCTCCATCAATATATTTGTAGACCCCAAAGGATCGAGTGGGATGGAGCAACGCTTTTTTGAAAGTTCATCATCCTTACCATTTAGTTCCCTTAATACATGATGAAACAACAACCACTCAAAAGACTGAAAAGCCAATTTGATCTCTTAAAATAGGGGTTAGTATGATGTCATGAACTTCATTTTTCTACCTGACATAGTCTATAACTAGCCTTCAATCATCCAAAATTTGAAGCTTCCTTACGTCATTTGTTTTTTATGTTTCAAGGAGGGTCCATAGGGTGATAAATTCATCCCTATTGTTTGAACTAGGGCGTGGGGCATATCTAATAAACATATAATGAGTATGGTTGAGATATAGAACTATGCCAACACAACACTTTGGTGGGTTCCCTTGACTTTCTCCATTGAAATATCCTCGGGGAATTTCAAAGTCAATAGAAAGTTGAATTGGATTACGAGGAATCTTTTCCTTGGGGTATTTCTTGAATTATGTTGCATAATTAAGAGTAATTAGTGTTGATATTTCTAGTAGAAGGAACTTGTCCTTGAACATGGCGCTATTCTGATCCCACAATATGTTTGAGACAAATAGACTCGGGAGTCCTGCATAAAACTTTACAGATCTATCGATGGTCCACTCTTTGAGTATTTCATCCAATCTTTCCTTGTTCCAAGAAGACTTGGCATCTATATTTTCCATTATCAACTTCATCACCTAGGATACATATGGACATAATATAAAGACATAATATAAATAAGTGTGAAATGGATTTTGAGTCTTCTTTACAGAGAGTGCAGTAGTTGGGTATGCACCAACCCCTTTCTACACAATTGTTCCATGTGAGTAATTTATTATTCAAGGCCAGCCAAAGAGTAATTTTACATCTACTGGGCACTTTGGATTTCCACAACAAACCCCATCACCATTTTTTAGGCCGACAAGTTTTTTCTTCATGCCATACTTTGTACCCCAACTTCATGGTAAGGGATCCACCTTTTCAATTCATGGACCAACAAAGTGAACTTCCAGGTCATCATCGAGAGAGATGTGGTTTTCACATAAAATACCAATGTAGGACCTTCATTCCTATGCTAAAACGCGAGAGAGCCCGAGGAAACCTCCTCTATCCAATTCGATCATCGCATGTTTCCCACTCTTGATTTGTTAAGACTGAAAATGTTGTGAGCCCTAATCTTTTGGAGCATAGGGTAAGAATGTTTATAATAATATATTAAAATATATATTAATATTTTTTAGCATATTATTATATTTTATAATAATTTAATATTAATGTATTAAACCAACATAGAGTCATCTAACGATGGATCTATCAAGCACCTAGGGATCAAATCTTTCAACTTGCAAACCTTTAACCTTTCCTCAATTTTTGCACTCTAAAAAGGATTTTCACCTCGATAGATTTCATCCCTCTCAGTGCTTGATTGATCTGAGGTCAAGATGGATCTATGGTTGTAATTTATAACTCAAATTTAAAATAAATTCAAATTGAATATATGTTAGGGTAAGGCATTGAAAATGGGATGGTAAAAAAATATTTGTTAAAATAATTTAAATAATATAGTCCATAAGTTTTTATTTGTTCATAATAAATGAGAACATATATCGAAGATAATTTTCTTTATAGTGACAAATTTATAAACGATGACCCTTATCTTCATTAATACTAATTTTTTTATGGTATATTAAGAAAAATCTTCAGAAATTAATTAGTTTACGTTAAAAGTATATGTTTGTACTAAAAAATATTGGAGAGAAATTTTCCCAACTCTTCATAATTTTGGTGAGGTAATACGCTAGGTGATATTCTTACAAATATTTTTGAATTGGGACTTAATAAGACATTTTGAAAGAGAGTTCTTTACATCCTCCACCTTCTTATTTTCAGGAAGATGACAAATTCTTTCATCACATTATGTTTTAGGAATTATCTAATTCACTATGGAGTTTGTGAGAGTTCATTCGTATTTTGGAAATGTTTATTTTTTTCTTTAGGATATCTATAATAGAAAGATACCTTTGATCTTCGAAACTAGGGATAATGGCCTCCTTTTCGGGTATGTGTTATATGTTTTTCACAACTAAACCTAGATTATGCATTGCACAGGTGCGCGAGGGGATTTCAAGGGGGCAGGAGACCCGTGAAAAAAAAATGTCATTTTTTGCATTTGTTTTTAACGATTTTTTGACACATGGTTTTCTTTGATGATTTTCTAATTCATTTTAAGGAATTAGAGTAGTTGGCTAATCTAGGTCAATGTATTATGGATTTTTGATGTCATGAGATCATACATATATTGTATTGTAAATAATGAAGAAATATGATGAATAAAGAATTAGAGGTGCAACTCTAAACATGTTGTTGGTTTTCCCAGTTTGAGTTTTGAGGGTAAATCTTTGTATAATGCATTTGTGCCATTGTATATTTTCTATTTTTATCAAGAATCTATTTGCAGTGATTAATTGTGCAAGGTTAAAATCAACATTTGGTATCATAGTAGTTATTGACTTTTTGGGGAGGCTTGTGTGGTGAAGGGTTTGGCTTGAGTTTATGATAAACCTTGTTACAGTGGGATCTTTGTGGTATCGATTATTCAGGTGAAAATAAATGGTGAGTAATTCAAAAAGAGAGATCGAGAAATTTAATGGGAAATTTTTTTCATAATCTGTGGGTTGAAAAAGATGGTTGGATCACTACAGATATAGGTACTATACCTATAGGAATGGAAATAAAAGACTAGACAAAGTTGGATCGAAAGGCAAAGAGCACAAACTCATTGTGTCTCTGAGATCCAATATTACTGAATGTGTCATTTTAAGCTTCAACAAAGGTATTATGGGATAAGTTAGGGGATTTGTATCAGTTAAAATCCCTACTAAACAAATTGTTCCTAGGATTGGCCATAAATTTTATTTTTGTAAGAAAAATGGATGATGCAGGGGTGAAAACAGTCCTTGAAAAGGGATTTTGTAGTATGGTTTATGGAGAAATGGTGTTGTTGAAGGGAGTTCAATTTGAAAATATGTATAATATATAGGGAAACACTATTAGTTATGGGTGCAATGATTCCATTTATCACGATATTAGAGTGGAAGAAGAAAAAAATCCTATAGTCTATGGAGAAAAGTCAATGTTGTGGCATCAAAGAACATGGAATATGATATAGAAGGGCCTTCAAGTAGTTCATGGTATAGGTATAGTCAAAAGTATGGCCAATTTCTCTCTCAATTTTGATTTCTATAAACATTGTTTATATGGGAAGTAGAATCGTCTAATATAACCCTCCGGAGCTATGAGAGCAAAGGAGATTTTATAGTTGGTGCAGAATGATTTGTTTGGACCTATGTCAGTTCCATCACTAGGAAAATATGTGTAATATGTCTCATTTATAGATGAATTCTCAAGAAATACATGGATTTATTTCCTCAGGAAGAAATATGAAGTCTTTCACAAATTAAAAGAGATTAAGGCTCTTGTGGAGAATAAGATAGAGAAGAGAATTAGGGTGTCGGGGATGGAGAATGGTGGATAATTCTACAAAATCCAATTCGAGGAATTATGTAAGAAGAATGGTAAATAAAGTCAAAAGACTAATCCATACACACCTCTGAAGAAAAATGGATTTTTAGAGAGGACGAATAAGACGTTAATGGAAAAATCAAGGTCCATTCTTAGTGGCGTTAGGTTATGAAAAGAATTATGGGTAGAGGTAGTAGATATTGCACATTACATGGTCAATCGATCACCATCATCATTATTGGATGACAAGACTCCACATGAGGTATGAACTAGTAAGAAACCAACTCTTATGAATCTCAAGGTATTTGTATGTGATTCCTATCGTTGCGTTCCAAAGGAAAATAACAGTAAACGAGATAAAATGGAAGAAAAGTGTATCTTTGTTGGTTATAAATATGGTCTTAAAGGTTATAATCTTTGGAACCCAAAAACCAAGAATGTAGTGTATAGCGGAGATGTGGTATTTAGAGAAACCAAATATTTTTTCAAACAAGAGGTCCTACAAAGGGAAGAGGAACGAGAAAAAATAGAGTTTGAATTGAAGGATAATGAATCAGACTCTAAAGAAGAAAAAGAATCATAAGAAGAAGAGTCTCATACTCCATTATTGAGGAGATTGGTTAGGGAAAGAAGCAAACTAGAAAGGTATACTCCATCTTATTTCCATTCACTTTTTTATTTGTTTATTATTAATAATGATCCTAGAACTATTATGGAGGTACTGGATTCATAGGATGGAAAACTCTAGAAAAAGACCATGGTAGAAGAAATGGTAGCTTTGGAAAATAATGAGGCTTGGTATCTAGTGGAATTTCCAACTAGAATAAATCCCATTGGTACCAAATGAGCATTCAAAAAGAACTTGAATGCAGAAGGAAAAGTGTAGAAATACAAAACTCAGCTAAGAGAAAAAGGTTGTTCCCAAGTAGAGGGAGTTGACTATGGTGAAATTTTTTCTCGTGTTGCCAAGTTAACATCAATTAGATAGATTTTATTTGTTGTTGTTTCTTTTGATTTTAGAGTAGAATAGATGTATCTGAAGACAACATTCCTACATGGGGATGTCAAATAAGAAATATACATGAAGAAATCAAAATAATTTGTTGTGAAGGGAAATAAAGAGTTGATGTGAAGGATGAAAATTTCCTTGTATGGGTTAAAACAAACACCAAGGATGTGGTATAAAATAATTATACTTATATGTTGGGACTTGACTTCACGAGGAGAAAAGATGATCACTATGTGTATTTCAAATTTATCGATGATTTTCTTATTTATTTGGTATTGTATGTGTATGATATGTTGTTGATAGAAAACAACAAAGAGAGTATCCAAGATGTGAAAACTGTGTTGTCCTATAAATTTTACATGAAGGATATTGGTGTTTGAAATTCAATTTTGGGCATGGAAATTAAATGAGATCGAGAAAACAAGAAACTGTGGTTAAATCAGAAAAAATATGTCAAAACAACATTGCAAAGGTTTAATATTCAGGAATGTAAACTGATGAGGGTTCCTATTCCTATAGGTGTAAAGTTATCTGTGGATTAGTTTCCCAAGACATATAAAGAGGAAGAGGAGATGGCCCATTCTGTGTATGGTATTGTAGTTTTTAGTTTGATGTAAGCAATGGTATGTACTAGATCAGAAATAGCACATGCATTGGGAGTTTTGAGTAGGTATATGTCAAAACCATGGAAGGAACATTGGAAAACAATCACAAGGGTTTTTCAGGTATTTTCGTGGCACTATTAGCTATGGATTGTGCTACCAAGGAAGACCAATATTGTACAGAGTGTTGGGAATGCATGGGTTTTTTGATGAAAATTGGGCTAGAGATATGGATGACAAAAGATCGATAAATAGGTATGTGTTTAACTTGTTTGGAGGAGAAATGAGTTGGATGAGAAAATGATAGGTTGCAGTGGCACTCTCAACTATAGAAGTTGAATACATGGTAGCCACTTATGAAATAAAGGAAGAAGTATGGTTACAAATATTGTGTTCAGGTATTGGGTTGGTACAACAAGATGTAAGGATAGATTGTGAAAGTGAGAGTGCAATCTTCCTGGCGAAGAGCCTGGCTTATCATTCAAAGACGAATCATATTCATGTCCAGTATCACTTTGTTAGAGACGTGGTTGAGGATAAGAATGTATTGTTTATTAATGTGGACACTTTGAATGATGTTTTAGATTCATTGAAAAAGTAAGTGAGCACCGGGAAGTTCTCTTGATGTAGAGAAAACATGGGCATTGTTTCCTTGGATTGTTGACTATGTAATTACGTAACCACCTATATACCAAGAAAACTAGAAGTGGGATAATGTTGGGTATGTATTATATTATTTGCACAACTAAACCTAGAGTTTACATTGCATCCGAAGTGTGAGGGGTTTACAAGGGGGTGAAGTCCCTAAAAAGGAAAAAGAATTTGGTGGGTTTTGCGTCCATTTTTAGCGATTTTTCGCCACATGGTTTTCACTGATGATTTTCTAATTTTGGTTAGGGATTTAGGCTTGTTGAATAATTTATGTCAATGTATTAGGGGTTTTGGATCTCACAAGATCATATATGTATGTACACACACACACACACACACACACACACACACACACACATATAATTTTAAACAATGAAGAAATATCATGAATAAAGAATTAGAGGTGCAACTTTAAAGAGGTTGTTGTTTTTCTTGGTTTGGGTTTTTAGAGTAAAATATATGTGTAATGTGTTTGTATGTGTGTGCCATTGTATCTTTTATGTTTTTTTTAAGAATCTATTTTCAATAATTAATTGTGCTAGGTTAAAATCTACACTCTTTATAGTATCTTAATTTATTGTTATTCTTTAGCTCTATGCTACAACTCAATTTCTTCTTAAATACACACGTGATAGTATTTTTACTGGTATACATATTATATCTAGTCACCTACTCCTATATTCTCCAATAATTTATTTGGCATCTTTTTGTCAACCCCTCTTAAGGTGCAACTAGCTTTAACTAGAGTTCGAAACAATCTTAGGAAGCCTATTTTATTTCATGCTAGTTGTCTTCTTCTTGTACATTAGATAGCTAGTCATCTCCATACTCTCAATAGTGTAAAAACGAGATTCGATAGCAGGATAGGATAGAGAATATTTCTTTTAATTTTAAAATTAAAAATTAAAAAAATTAATCTATATTTGCACAAACTTCCTCCACAATTATCTGGAGATGTTGCGCTACCAAACTTCACATCCATATAAAATAATAGGAGAGATCAAAGTCTGAAAGATGATGATGTATTTCTAAGAAATTATTACCAATATATTCTTATTATCCTTCCAAATCCACATAAAGGACAATATTTTAGATTTCAAGTATTTTCATTGATAAAGTGGAAG
The DNA here is from genome assembly GCA_032191745.1 of Picea mariana. Lineage (NCBI taxonomy): Eukaryota > Viridiplantae > Streptophyta > Pinopsida > Pinales > Pinaceae > Picea > Picea mariana. Next base: position 9,010 of record JASDQU010739745.1, on the reverse strand, counting down.
TGATGGAAGGTGGTTTGGTCTTTTACCCGAGGGATCACCTTTACTACTAATGGGGCAATGAGACTTTCCTGGTAGTTTTTCAACATCTGTGGGCATAATATTGCTAAGTTATAAATACTTGAGGTTAAAAGAGAATTGTTTGAAAAAAATCCCAAACAATTTTCCATAGTTGCTAGAAATACTATGGTAGAAGAGCTTGCACACAAAGTGTTCAATGAAACAAAATCAAGCCAAATATTTAATGTAATGATTGTATGAATATTCCTGATAAAAATCATTCTCTTAATTGGAATTATTGTGAAGATATACTCTAAAATGATTCTAGAATCAAATCATACTTTCAAATTATGGTAAGGTCTCTCATCAAGAAAGCCTTGCTCTTGCGGGTGACATCTAACAACTGTTGGATGAAGATAAAGCAAAGGAAGGAGATCATGCATGTGATCCCTATGTTTTAGGTTACATAAATAGATGATATTTATGTCATATCGAATTATAGAATTTGCAAAGATTTCATTATGACTATGCTTATATGATTGATGGAAGAGAGCTGGGCGGTAGAAATCGAGTAGTATCCTCATCTAAGGGATGCACCTTTAAGGATGAAGTCAATATCAAACCCTTTTTGGTGTGTTAATTCATTCATCCAATGTGTATATCATGGATAAATGAAAAGAGGTTCTAGCTCTAGAGGTAATAGAGGAGATAGTTTTTTATATTGTTTATATTATGAATCCAAGGAAATATTTTCTTGGTTTATTAGATTCTAGCATTGTACATTATATTTGTAGTAGCGGATATATTGAAACTAGACAAAGTGTTGTAAGGTATTTATTGTTTCTAAAAAAATTATTATTCAATTTCACTCTTGTTCATTATCCAAAAATTTTCAATGAGGGTCCCTAGTTCTAGGGCACACTACTTTATTCTCCCCCATAGTTCCTATATTTTGACTCATCCAATAAGTTAGTATCCAAATTGTTAATATGAGTGCATCTCCTTAATTTATACTAATTCATTTTTGGGAGTTATTAATTTTGGAAAACAAGGGGAATTCTTTGAGTCAATATTTGAAAAAAAAAATAGATTAAACTTAGTTGGGTATTTTTACTTATTCTCATACTTGTGTTTCTCATATGGGTAGTTTAAATTAACATTGTTAAAATAAGAATAAAATTCCATTATGTTTATAATTAAATTAGCAAGTCAATATCTAAAAAGTTATGCAAAGAAAGATTTTATAATCTTTATGATATTAAGAAACTAAAATATGACAAACATTGAGATTGAATAGTCATCATTATTATAATGCTTTGGAGGAGGTCACTTTTCAAAATATAGAAAATATCAAAAATAATATCACAATTAGATTTAAAAAGAAATCATAATTCCACTAAAATATAAAGAATAAGACATTCAGGCTAATATAATATGGCATAATTAATTCTAAGCTAGGAATGTTGGAAACATGCCAACGAATTTCCCATGTGGTCACATGCACATGCATGGAACTATATTAGGAATGTGCATGCATGCACTCTTCTGTGAATAGATGGTGTAGTTGGGGGATATAATTATAGTCAGTTAGTCTAATTGTTTCAGATATGTTATATATACAAGCATACCCATGGAGGTGAGAGTGCAATGTGTGTAGAGTGTGTGAGCAAGACACGACACTGTGGAGTGCAGTGTGTCTGTGAGGAGATTACGGTTGTATGTCTTGACTATTGTAATTCTCCTGTGAATAATAAGAATACCGAGTATCATTGCCCCATCGTTTTTTCCCGTATTGAGTTTACACATAGATCACTATATTTGTGTGATTGTTGTTATGTTGCATTTGGTTTGATGTTCGTGGCACCAGAGCTCCAGGTGAGGAATCCATTGCATGAATGAGTGAGATTTGTAGGGACTATTTTTGTGAAAGAGAACAAATCTGATGAGCGAGTGATTTATGTGAAAGCGGACGAATTTCTGTGCAGGGGAGATAATTTTTTCCCTATCGCAGATAATCTCATTCAGCAGGGCGATAATCTGTCTCAAACTCAGATGTGACAGATTATTGTTGGAGATTATCGCTTCTCGAGCCTTGACAGAGGAGCAATACCGGTGGATCATCATTTTTTTACAGCATGGAGGAGGCGCGATATCGTCGATGATTCTAAGTGCATCTCTTGGGTGGTGCGATATCATGTTTTCATCGTTGACCAGGCCTGTGGACGTAGCAAGGTCAATTAATATTAAAAGTTTGTATGCATTATGCACACGAGGTAAAACGATCGCCTGTATAAGAAGATTTCATTATAAGAAAATTGTCATTAGAAGAGGATAGCCTTGGAAATTAAATGGGAGGATCGAATTTATAGTTTAATGGGTGGAGAATGTTTTAAGGTGAGTTCTTTTTAAATGGGTTTTTTAAGATATTGTTTTTTGATATCTTTTTTTCTTGGAGTTAAAACCTTTTTTGATTTGAACTTTGAATTTTAAGATTGATTACTACATGTATTGTAAAGAGTTTATAAGTTATAGTTTGGGTGGTTTTTATTAATGGAAAAAGTGTAGAGTTTAAAGTTTGATTTTAAGAAATTCAATGACAAGAATATCTTTGAGCTATGGAAACTCAAGATGTGGGTATTCTTGTACAACAAGGAAATAATAAGAAGGAAATAATAAGAGTACTGATGGTTGAGTTATAGTGAAAGAAAAAAAATGTATTTACCTTACAGTTGTAAAAATTATTGATTGCATGTAAATGAAAATATGTTTGTAAGACCTGGATAGGAATGCATACCCTTGGTTTATCAAGTCACCTATGAAAAGTATAGTTGTATATTTAGGTAGATTTAATATGTGGGGGGGCATGTATGTTGGGTTAACCTTGACTCAGTGAAAGAGTTAATGAGTTAAATCTGATTTTTTAGGTCAAAGTAGGTGGTTTTTCGAGTCCATGTTTTTTTGGTATCCCATGGTATTGTGTCCATGTATTGCATGTAATGAAGACTAGAAAAGGATTGGTGAAATCCGTTGGAAATGGTCCAGGTGGTAAGCGGTGAAGGATTACTTGGTCGTCTTGGTCATATTTGATGAGGGGAATGTTCGTGTTATGGTAGAGCACTGAGACTCTAGTGTAATGTCCCTGGAGATGAGCGACAAAGGTTCACTTGGGTTGGTTTGGCTGAATTTGGTCAAAGTTGTTCGCATGCAAAGTTTGAGGTGGAGCAATGTGTCCAGGTTAGAAAGGTGGGTCTGTAGAAATGATGATGTGTTGGTAGGTCATTCAAGTATTTGAGAATATATGATGAAGGTAAGTTCATATCCATGGAACTTGAAAAGTATTGCAAGGAAGTTGGGATTGAATAGGCATGTTCAGAAATGTCAATTTGCAACAATAGTTGTGGATAGAAGCAGTTGTGTTATCTCGTAACTCAGTCACCATCGGTTGCAAAATCAATGAAGATTTAGGAAGAGGTATGAACAGGTAGCTAGTAATTACTCATACGTGAAATTATTCGGTTGTGATGCTTATGTTTTTTATCAACACTCTAAGTAGGACCTAGAGAAAATAGGTATATCGTTGATATGGTGATGATGTTAAGGGATGCAGACTGTGGGATCATACTACCCACAAAATTATCATGGACAAACATGTAGTGCTTGATGAATCTGCTTTTATAAAATCAAACATAGTAAAAAATGAAAGGTTCAAAGCATGATTGGTAGCAGAAGGGGATTTGGAAGGTATTGATTTCAATAAAAGTTTCTCACCAATTGTTAAAATTTTGTTTATATTCATGTTTTGTTAGCACTACTTGTGTTAGTACATATATATGTTAAAATTGTTTTACATGGATTTTTTTGGATAAGGGGATGTATTTGGAACAACCAGAACAGTTAGTTCAGAATTGCAACAAAAGATTTGTTTACAAACTCAAGAATTATTGTATGGCCTGAAGCATGCTAGAAAAATGGTACAAGATGTTTGATTCCTTCATGGTTAGCCAAATTTTACAAGTTATTATAAGCATTGTGTTTATGGTATATTCATTATCTTGGTGTTATATGTTATGTTTGTTGCAAGCACAATCATATATCGAATCAACAGGTTGGGTTAGTTGGTTAGGATGTTTGTTATGAAGGATTTAGGAGCAGCAAAATAAATCTTGGGCATGGAAATACACAGAGTAGGAAATATGGTAATCTTGGTTATCACAACAGAAGTATGTGGTGAAGATACTCAGGAAATTCAGTATGAGTAATGTGGAACAGGTAAAATCCCTTTGGCTTTCCATTGTAAGTTCTCTTCATGTTTATGTCCTAATTGATGAAGAAGAAAAGGGTTATATGTCTTAAGTATTATATACTAGTAGGAAGTTTGATGATTGCGATGGGAAATGATAATATTTTCACATGGAGTTGATGTTGTCAGTAGACACATGTAAAAACGAGGCAAGGAGCATGGAAATGGGTGCTTCAAACATAGAAGCAAAAGTATCACCTACAATGGTTGCAGTGATTTAGTCTGTGGTTATGATTCATGAGATTTGGAAAAGAGGAGACCTACCTTAGGTTATGTCTTGAAAGAATGCAAGGATTTATTGAGTAAGTTTGGACAGGTACAAGATGTGGTGTTCTATGGTGATCAAAGTGTTGTGCATTTGACCAGAGGTCCAATGTATCAAAATGGGACAAGTGCATCGGTTTATTAGAAAAGGTTAATGATGGAGGTAGAATGGTCCATACTAGAGTCAATCGTGCAGGCGTGTTCATGTAACAATATAGTTAGAGAAGTTGTGGAGGTGTGATGGTGTTTGGATTCTCTTGGCTTGTAGAAAAGGTGATGAATTAAGGGCATGATATATGAGGTAAATTGTTGTCAAGGTGGAGATTGTTGGAAACATGCCAACGAATTTTCCATGTGGTCACATGCACAGACATGCAACTATATTGGAAATGTGCATGCATGCACTTATGTAGTTGGTGGATCTAATTATAATTAGTTAGTCTAATTGTTTGAGAAATGTTATATATATGGCCATACCCATAGAGATGAGAGTGCAATGTGTGTAGAGTGTGTGAGCAAGACACAACACTATGGAGTGCAGTGTGTCTATGAGGAGAGGATGGTTGTATGTTTGTGCCGGCTATTGCAATTCTCCCTTGACTAATAGTAATACCGACTATCATTGCCCCACGGTTTTTTCCGGCATTGGGTTTCAACATAAATCACGGTGTTTGTGTGATTGTTATTGTGTTGTGTTTGGTTTGATGTTCTTAGTTTTATGCTTTGTTCTGCTTCCTCTCCCTAACAAGGAAACAAAAAATATCTTTCAATATACTCATTAATAATTCAATATGTTGAATCTAGGTGGAGAGATAACAATCATTTTTGCAAACCATCCAAATTAAACCCAATTTATAATCATCCTAGTTATATATATTATATAAAAAATAATTATATAAAAACATGGTAATCATACTATTTGTTTATATATAAGAGATAATTATGTACAAAATATTTTCATCTTTATAATATATATTTTTACAAATAGAGTCAATTGGGTTTAGCTAGAGTGGTTTGTCTAAATTGATTTGTGTTGGGTGTTTTCCCACACCCATGTTCAATTTATGTAACTGACATGTTCAACTCTTAAATGAGAATGAAAATATCTGGTTTACCCCTAATACCATCCTTTAAACCTAATACCATCCTTTAAATGAGAAGAAATGCGCCATTTTTTCCATGCTATATTACAAAGTAATATATATATATATATATATAGTTTTAATAACAAACGTCGCTTGAATTGTCTGTCAATGACTCAATAAATTAACAAAATACTGCATATTGTTGTTGATTTCCACGTTGGGGAATATGAGCGTATAAGCATCTCTCAAATTTAACTTGAGTATAGTAGAAAATTGAAATGCTATCATGATTTCTGCCCTCTTTTGCGATGGCAGAAAACCGAAATATTAACGCCAATGTACAGTTCTGACAGCGATGCTGATACTGGAAAGTTTTCTGGATAGATATAAACCGTGGCCGAAGTTTTGATTTCTTACGTAATTGTGCCGTCCTTGTATCCCCACTTTATAGTGTATTATGTTTCTTACATTGACTGTAAACTGTTTAAAGATTTGTATACACAATGATTATGACCATTGGCTGGAGCTAGTGCGTTGTATTCAACGATTTCAGCATTCTCCGTAGCGCTGAATCGATATGTCGGGCGGCCGCATATTATTCCACGTCGTATTTGTGAATCAAATTCGAGTCAAGCAGACAAGGCCCTTTCCTGCAACAGTTTAGAATTCCTGGCCGTATTCAAACATGCTGCGTTGAAATAGATAATGAAATTCATAGAACCTTACATTATTCATCAACTATTAGCAGCGGCTGGTTCTACCCGTTAGGAAAGGGCAAAAGATAAATTCTTTGAAGAAAGTCAATGAGGAGGGCACTTTATTGGCACTAATTCTATGCTCATGTGCTCTGGTTTGTGCCCTTGAATTCGTATGATTTTCTGGTACAGCAGAAGCTCGAATTTTTGCCGCTTCTTCTTTGCCTATTGACGATCACGATTTTAATCCATCAAGTGGTACGAATGATAGTATTAAGTTTGAATGCCAAATTAAATTTTGCTTCCCATAGTAGACATTTGATAACGTTTTGAAATTTTGCAGATGTATCAATGGAAGGTCCGGAAGGTAGTGGATTGTCGATGACAGTATTGATGAAAGGAGCGAAAATGATAACAACATCCCTAAGGCGCCAACAATCTACCCCTCCCACTCCAGTCGGCGGCAGTAATTCGCACGAGCACGGTTAACAGCCTATTAACACAGAGGGAGGCATTAATAACGCGGCTCGGCAGCATCATAGCGCTCAGTGCCGCCTTCGGCGGTTGCATCCAGTAAGTAAATCTATAGTACTAGTATTTTTACCGTTGTATGTTTGGGTCCGTTGTGAATACATGTTACAAATGTTCCGATGAACTTTGAATTTGATCCTGGGCTTTTCAAAAGAACTTTTAACCTTTTCCAACATAAACTTTCTTCAATTTAACTAATTACTTGAATTAAAAATAAATAATTATCAAATATTTCACCGCTCATGTAGTCCATTCATAGCAATATATGTAGTCCATTCATAGCAATATATAGAAATTGAGATATAAATTTCTAATGCTTCAGAATTTAGCTTAATTTGAATATCCAATTACCTTATTTACTTGTTTATTAAATTTGATTAAATTCGTTTTGGGATTGTAGGTTCATGTTCCCGATTGGATTCAAAGTGCTTTTTAATTTTTATTTTAAATTTATGTTATAAATGTGTTTTAATAATTTATTAAAGACAAAAAAAAATATTAAATATAAAACATAAGCCAAACCGTTGGTCCGTGCTCCAGCAAACGTTAGACGGAGAAGGCTCACATTAAACCCTAGACGGAGAAAGCCCGTGGCTTGAGAAAGAGAACATGCTCGCTTCATTCTTTTTAGGTTTGGAGCTGAACTGAACCTTGTCGCTGGCTTCCATTGCAGAGGACGCCGCTGGCATTCTTTGCAGGGCTGACCTGAGGCAAGAACAGTCCAGTTAGTCAGTGCGCGCGAGATTTGTGGCGAGTGGGTGTTGTGTGGTTATGGCCGGCCACAATACACACAGATCAAAGGGTAGATATGCCCCCACAGGCCGCTCTCCTACTCATTTCGATGGGCAGGGATATGCTAGAAGCAACCGATGAAGGGAAGGTTCGCCCTTGGAATATGTGCGGCTCGATTGTCACGATTCTGACGGTTCCCCAACATTGCCCTGTGTCTTAATGAAAATTGCTTCAAGACAAGTTGGTAATGCAACAGAATGGCCGCAGCAACCTCATTTCAACTATTTAGTCTTAACTCCTAATCAATCCGATCCTGTTAAAAGTGTAGGAAAAGGCCCAAAAGCATAGATGGTGGAGGAAACGGATGCTTTATATTGGTTACGATTTCCTTAGATATGAAGCGAGACATGCAAATTATTGATGCGTAGCGCACTCTATTAGAATTGACTGGAAGTTATTGGTCGAACATGGTGAGGTGCATCCTCACCATTTTCCCACTCCTAATAATAAAAAAAATTATATTGGTAATTTTTGTTTTGTGGGTAGAGCTTAGGTCATGTGATATATGAGAGTCCACTTGTTTCTAAAAATCTTTTAGGTGTTCTCTTAGATTTTCTTCCATTGTCTAAACAAAGCCAACTCTCTTGATTTGCCTTTCATCTTAGACTGCAATCCTTTTTCAAGTTATTTGAAAACAAAAATTTACCTTCGAAAGTTTAGACTTTCTTGTGCTTGAATTCTTTCTTCTGTGATTCTTCATAGTTAGAATGTTTTGATATATAGTTGAAAAGAACTTGAAATTGTTTGGGATTTCGGAAACATTTATTTCATAGTTTAGCACCCTTCCACTTTCCATTTAAAGAGGAAAATTGAAAAGTTGCATGAGATTAAGTGCTTCTTTACATTAAGAAGAAAAGAATTCTTGTCCTTCTGGTAGATAGAATTCATCGAGAATAAATGATTTCATTTCATTCTTTTTGCATTATATTGGAGTTTAGTCTCACACATCATTAGTTTCATCTGAGTGGACCTTTTTTGAGTAAAAAATACTATTAAAAACCACCACCCTAATAAAATTAACTAGATATTTGTGTTTATAGTGCACTAAGAGTAGCTTAGAGCTAGAGGATTTGGACTAGAAAAAGTGAGTAAATTTTCCAAGACTACCAAACAAGATTGTAGAACACTAAAGAGTTATAAAATCCAAATGTCGTATATAGGCATAGCCACGAACCCACTCTAACACAGGGCTAAACAAAAGTTCGTGTGCAGAAGAGAAGTGGATATTAGCCCTCCAAACATTGAACAATCGTAGTATAAAAAATACATATTGGGGTTTTTTCTTGAGTGTTCATGGTTCATTCGGTCATTGTGCTTCATGAATCTCGAATTCGTTCGAGGTCCTC
>JASDQU010739744.1:156263-175085 GCA_032191745.1 Picea mariana | reverse complement strand
TCCATACTGGTTGTAAAATTCACCTCATTTCTCTCGATGAAAAAAATCTTTTTTATTTTATTTTAAATCCAAGAGTATAAATAGGTTTGGTAAGTTATTAGACATAGTTACAGTTTCTGTGAAGGTTTGGATGTTCAAAAATTATATTTTATTTTATTTGAAATCAAACAGTATAAATATGCTTTGTGAGCAATTGGACCTAGCTATTGTTCATGTGAAGTTTGGATGTGTGTGTGCATGTGATTTTTTTCGTCCTCTCACCATTAGTATTTTCATTGCCTTTCTAGTTGACACTAACTAGCCCATCATTATTGGTATCATTTATGGCTACCGTTGCTTCTTAACTCATATTAGCTTAACTCATGTCAAAGGAATGGATTTGTTCGTTGCTAGAGGTGATGGTGAAACCTTGGCCTCTTGTAATAAAGAGCACAATGATACTACCCAAGTATCCTAGAAAATTCATCATGAAACTTTACTTTGATGTAATAATGAAATCACATGAGAGATTCCCACAAATATTGTTGTTACTAAATATATAATGCTAATAATTCGTACAAAGAGCTTTCATTCCTCTACTTTTTTGTTAGTCATGTGCAATTGGAGACCATGATTAGGGCCTAGGTCAAGGAGTTCTAAGAACCTCATTACTAGGATTGTACTAATACTCGCGGCCTAGTAAAACAATTAATTTTTTTCTCTTTCCTTGAAAAAGAATATGGTGTTTCCCTCATTGTTTGTGGATCCTGTTTTGTAAAAAATGCATTGCATGTGTTTTCACCTTAGGTGGTGGGTTTCCCTACCACCCAAAATACTCAATTGTCACATCCTATATGGGTCTAGTTCCCTAAACTACTTATGTAGTTTTAGCCTTTCTTAGAGCATATTTCTTTTTTTTGTAAGCACATGGGTCAAATTATATTAGTCTTTCACAGTAAAATATATACAAAAAAACTTTGTTGTTGGCCTGTTACTTGGAAACCAGGCTAACCGCAAAGAAATAGTCCATCTGTCCATATAATTTGTAGTGGATTCTTAAGTAAAGTTTGTCTAGCTAGAAAAACATTCTAAAGAAATGAATGGAGCTTGGAGGAAGCTCTGTTTTAAGAACTAATTGGGATTATCATTCAAAAATTCAAAAAACTGGTACCTTCGTATTACTGAGCAGGTGGGTTGGTAGTCAAGTCTTGAGGCGGCTCAGGAGCTGACTGCGTCGTGCTCTTTGGGGCGGATGTTGTCACGACGGTGTTCGAAGATGGAAGGCAGGATAGAGCTTCCCCGAGAAGCAGATGGAGGCAGTCAAGTTGCAATTGAATGGTATTATGAGCATCCTCCCTTGTCTGCAACATCTAGCCCAACAGGGTTTTGATATGCCAGTATAACTCGATCGTCTTCCAATATTTTGTTTCCCTTTCTCTAGTGTTTCCTATGTCTAACACCACGTTGGTGGTGGCCTCATCCACCTCCTAGTCTGTGGTCAGGGTGTGCTCCAGCCAAATTCCGGCTTCCAACTCTTCTAAATGATCCTGGAACCAAGGCGGGGTGGCAGCTCGGAAGCTAGTCGTAGCGGCGTACACATTCCTTTACACCCAAGTTATGGGTATGTCTCCTTCCACCTAGTGATTTGTCGTCTCTGCTAGAGCTCCACCTCTTCTTCTATATCCTCGCGGGTTTCCACGTCGAGGAGCAATCGCTTACTAGGTTCTCGTCCATGTTTCCCGTCTAGTATTTCGCATAAAGGAGTGAAATATTTTCCTCCGGTGATTCTGACTGGCTCTAGGGTTCTTCGCAATCCCTATTCATGGTTTCTTGTTGTTTCCACAGCACTGTGGTATACCACCTATATCGTGGAGATTCTTTATCCCATGAATTTTCCTTTGTGTTCTCATATTGTTGGGGTTAAGCTCGCTAGGAGGGTTGAAGATCGAGGTGAGGTATAGGGTGTTTAATTGCATTAAGTTCAACATTGAATGATGTGAGATGGCCATCATCTAATACATGCAAGAGGACACTTGGAATGTGCATCTGCACCTGCTCGTCTACCTCGTTGTCCTCGTGGTTTGGTTCCAACAAGACTCGCTTTCCCAATACCCCATTCAGGGGCCGACAATCCTTTGATGCAAGGTCAAAGCAGGTTGTTGTTAGATTGTCATTCTTAGTGGGGTCCCATCGCATATCCCATGTGTCCTAGTTGCTTTACATGCCCTCATTTACCAGTTTATCCGCTAGTTTATTAGTTGATCATCTCACGTGAGCTGGGATGAGCATCGGTATTTAGCTAATGAGAATTGAGATGCACTCTAAGGAAAATTATAGGCGCCAGCTAGTAGATATCTTGGAGAGCGGGGAGCCCTGCTCGATATGCTTTACCATATGTATGATGAGTTGGGAGTCTCCCGCTGCCACCAGTTCGGTGAAGCACTCTATTCGAGCAATCATTAATCCTTCCTCCAAGGCTAGTAGCTCTACGACATTATTGGTATTGATTCCCAACTTCTTTGCATAGGTTCTAAGAATGCGGTCATGTTCATTCCTTAATACCCCTCTGTAACCAACGATGCATGGCTTGCCTTTGGATGCTCCGTCGAAGTTCAATTTTATGAAGCCAGGAGGAGGGGGCGACCAACTTGAAGGCTCCCTAAGAGGAGTGAAAGTCGAAGTCATAGGGGAGGGCGCATGGCTAAGATCCAAGCTCAAAGCAAGTAGGATGTTATGCTCAAGTTGATTGCTCTTCTAATCCTAATCTTTCCAGGGTCAGGTATGGATAGTTTCCTGAATGGTGTTGTTCCATATCTCATTTGGGGGAGTGCACTCTGCTTTGAAGATTCATCTATTTCTCTCTTTCCATGTTTCCCATGATGTGAAGTCCAGGAGGAGCTGCCAGGCATGATTGACTATGGGATTCTAGGTAATGGATTGATTCCAATTTTCGATTGTGTCATGTATGCTCTGCCATTTGTGCCCTGATCCATGGAAGAGTAGTTCACTTCTTTCCTAAAGCTCTAATGTGAAGGAGTAGGAGTTGAATAAATGTTCAATAGAATCATCTTGGTTTTGGCAACGAGGGCATCTTGAGGGTCCAGAGAAGCCTTTCTTGAGAAGTTTGTCCCAGGTTAGCGTTTTTTATGTGCTAGCATCCAAAGAAAGGTGGAGACTTTCGGCCATAGATTCTACTTCCAAACACGTTCCCAAATTTCTATCTTGGGATTATTTTGGTGTCTCACGAATATATAATAGGCCTCTTTGATTATGAAGGAGCCTTTTGTGGAGCTTCCCCATCGAAGTCTATCATGTTGACTGCATATCTTTTTTTTCCCAGTGCTCAACTCCTTCCAAAAGTTTTCTAAGGCATCTTGTTATGGCATGCATGTCCATTGTTCTTTGGGTAACCAGCGACGCCATTGGTGGTGTTCCTCACGCAGGAGCTAGCAATGTGCTACAACTGATCTGTTTTGGTTGGTTATGGAAGTTTTTGTGTTAAGCAGGTGCTCTTGGTCTGTCCATTTGGGTTGTTTCTACCATGCATCTTCCCAAACGAGGGCTTCGTGTCCATTGCATATCTTCCAAAAGCGGTTTTGTTGAACTGGGGTTCTATTCTGCCCGACTATATTCAAGATGTTGGAGCCAGTGGGTGTGTTATGCATTCAAATCAATTGGTTTTCTGGCTCATCTCTGGCATATTTTTGTTTCTGAAGGCATGCCTAAAGAGATTGTGGGTTTTTAACCATCACCACCATAGTTTGGTCGTCATAACATTTCCAAGAACCTCTAGTTCGTGTAGCCCTAAATCTCTTGCCATATTTGACAAATAGACAATGGCCCATGATACTAAGGCACATTTCTTCCATTCTTTGGTCCCTCCTCGGAGGAATGTTCTATGCATGTTTCTGATAGCTTTCAAGATGTACTTGGGTGCTGCTAAGACAGAAAAGGGGTACATAGGCATTGCTTGCAGGACATATTTGACAAGGACTAGTTTACCATCCAAGTTGAGAGTGTGAAAGGACCAGTTGTCCATCTTTTTGGCCATTCTAAAGAGGAGATCCTCCCAAGACATTTGCTTTAAATAGTTCTCCACCAGAGGAACACCTAGGTATTTGAATGGGAGCGAGCTTCTTTGGTAGCCTAAGATTCTTGTAATGTGAGCTTGAATAACAGGAGGGATGTTGAAAAGGAAGAGTTGAGATTTACCTTGGTTTATCGATGTTCCTAAAGCTTCCATGGAGTCGTTCAGGACTTGCTTGATGTGCTGAGCTTCTCAAACTGTGGGAGTTTCCATGAGCATAATATCATCAACAAACTATTAGTGGGTTGTTGGTTTCTCTTCCCCATGAAGTTTGAGTCCTTTCCAATGGCCTTGGTTTGCTGCTGCCTTAATTGAGCATCCTATCCCCTCTACAATTAAGATAAAGATAAAAGGGGACAGGGGGTCGCCTTGGCTGATTCTTCTTGAAGGGGAGAAGGTTGGAGAGGCGGAACCATTGACCATGATAGAGAATTTTTTTGAAGAGATCAGGGACATAATCCATTGGGTCCGGGCTCTGGAGAATCTGAAGGCTAGGAGGGTACTTTGACTGTAATCCCAATTGAGGCTATAAAAGGATTTTGACATATCGAGTTTGATTAACATACCTAGTTTTTCGGTTGTATTTGGGGAGTTAATAAGCTCGCGGGCTAGGATGACTCTATCAAGAATTTGTCTACCTTCCAAATAACTGGATTTTTGTTGAAATATGAGGGTAGGGAGGAGGGGCGTAAGGTGGTTTGCAATAATTTTAGTGATGACTTTATAGATAACATTGCAGAGGGATATAGGCCTAAATTCGTTAGGGTCTTCTACCTTATCCTCTTTGGGTATGAGGGTGAGAAAATTTGAGTTGAAAACCGAGAGGACCTCAAGGAATTTTATTGAGTCTTCCACCACTTCAAGAACATCTTGTTTGATTAGTGACCAACATGCATGAAAAAATCAATAGTAAAACCATATGGGCCACAAGATTTACCTTTGGGCATTTCCAGGACGACTACTTCTACTTCCTCAAGAGAGATTTCTCTCATTGACACTTCATTGTGCTCTTTAGTCACCAACCTCAGTATGTGTTGTGTTATTTTCTAAATGGATTCTTGTCGATCATGTTGTGGTTCTTTCATTAGAGAGCTATAGTATTGAAGTAATTTGGTTTCTACATCGTCATGTTTGCATAGTTCATTTCCCTTGTTGTCTTTAAGCGATGTGATTCTATTGTGGTGTCTGTGTTGAAGCATTGATCTCTGGAAGAATTTGGTGTTCTATTCTCCTGCCTGTAGACATTGAACTTGGGATTTTTGTCACCATAATTGCTCCTCCTGCTTCTCCCATGTGGCTATCTAAGTGTTGAAATGGGATTCCTCTATCGTGAGGTCCTCAATTCGACCATGGGTTATCATTATTTGCCGAAGTTGCTTCATGGTGTCGATTAGTTGTTGTTTGGCTTGAAATATGTCTCCAAATTCAACTTTATTCCATATTTTCAGCTTCCTTTCTAGGTTTTTTAGGCGTTGTTGAAATCTGTACATTGGGGATCTAGAGGGAATTGTTACTTCCTTCCACTAGAGAGCAATATTGGTTTTGACAAGGGATGTTCTAACAATAATTGTTCAAATCTAAATGGCATATTGATTGGGCTAGCTTTGATGTCCAGTTATAGACAGATCGACCAATTGAACAAGGTGGATATTAGTGGCCACCCATCTATTCCACTAGCTCAAAGCACAATTTTCCATTTTGGCAGTTTTTGTACACTTTTTCGGGTCCTAAACTTCTGAGGCCATTTCGAGGCCTTAAACAACGTTTTTTGGGCACGATAGCACCCAGTCCATCTTGGTAGTTTTACTACACTTTTTCGAGTCCTGAACTTCTGGGGCCATTTTGTTGATTTTTCAAAAAACTAGGTTAAGCATGAAGTTCATTCCATTTTAGCATTTGTCTTAACCATAAACAATAATGTTGCGGCAACCAAGATCACAAGAAGAAACACCATGCACAAGAACACAAGAAGTATCCTGGAAAACCCTTCTCAACAAGGGAAGAAAATCCAGCCAAATCCTTTACTATATTCTTCAAGAGAAAAACCTTCACCACCAATAAGACCTAGCACACAAGAGGGTGCTCAAACCCTAGAAGACTAGCGCCCAAGAGAGGTGCGCACTTTTCCCAAGAAGATGCACTTACTGAAATTTCCAAACTCACATGAAAGATATGATTCCTCAATGGGGAATTTACCTTTATTTATACTAGACTGAAGCTGTCAACAGAAGTGTCTATTGGCACAACAGGGTCGACCTCACTAGCTCACAATATAATTAATATTAACCAGATTAATTATCTTTTACATTTATTATTAATCACATTAAGGTGGGGCTGACCTATACCCTTTACATTACAATTAGGGTTATAGGCATGTTTGACTCTTGAACAATATAGCAAGGGATCTTATACACCCACTAGTGCTCATCCACTAGGGGCACATCCATAGGTATGTCCATATCTTTGGCTCACTGCATTACACAAAAAAACATTTCTTCACTAGTGCTCAGCCACTAGGACCACATTCACCTGTGCTCGTCCACATGCACATCCACTCAACAGATCTTGTTTCCCAATGCATTACACAGGAGAGTCATCTGGAGTGTCTTGTCAACCCTTCTGCTCAAAGGAGGCTAATACATCATCTTCATTTCTGTTTTTGTGATGATGCACCCAACACTTTGGGATTTCACACATTCACCTTGTGCTTAGCCACATGCACATCCAACTCGACAGATCTCCTTTCTCACTGCGTTACACAGGAGAATCATTTGGAGTTCTTCTAAACTCCCTGTAAGGAGGAGACCATCTCTACATTCCTACTCTATCTCAGATAGGAACCACACACCCCTTTCAGGGGATTTCTCTCAGGTTTGTAAGCTAGAGAATGTCTCAAGTAGATGCAATCTTCAACACTCCCTCTTAGCTAGGGAGGCATTTTCCACCAGGCCAAGTCTCTCACGAAAATACTTGAACTTTATCTTGGCAAGTGGTTTGGTGAAGATATTTGTGATCTGTTCATGAGTAGGAAGATACTGCACGTGTATTGTCTTCTTCTGCACAATGTCTCTGATATAGTGATACTTATTTCAATGTGTTTCGATCTGTCTTGAAACATCGAGTTCTCATGGAGATTTACACAGCTCTGGTTATCACAATGAATAGTAGTAGGATCCATCTCATGATCAAACAAGTCAGTCAGAAGTTTGTGAAGCCACATTGCTTCACAAACTACTACACTAAATGCAATGTATTCTACCTCTACGGTGCTTAATGCCACAGAGATTTGTTTTCTACTACACCAGGAAACCATGGCAGAACCTAAATTGAAGCAATAACCGGAGGTGCTTTTCCTGTCTACTACGCTTCTTGCCCAATCTGCATCAGCATATCCTTGTAGGCTTAAGTCCACACTAGAGGCATATCTCAGGCCATAACCAATTGTGCCTCGCAAGTATCTCAATACATGTTTTGTAGCTATCCAGTGTGTTTGTCTCGGTTGGCTCATAAGTTGGTTAAGCACATTTACTGCATAGCAAATGTTCGGTCTGGTGTTAACCAAATACATCATAGATCCAATCATAGACGGTGCCCAGACTATGCCTTTGAACAATATTTTCTAGGCACGACAACACCCAGACTATGCCTTGCCCAGACTATGAAAAAAAGGCATAGTTTGGGTGCTATAGTGCACATAAAATGTTGTTTAAGGCCTCAAAATGGCCTCGAAAGTTCAAGACTCGAAAAAGTGTAGAAAAATTACATAGTCTGGGCGTTGTCGTGCCCAAAAAACGTTGTTTAAGGCCTCAAAATGGCCTTGGAAGTTTAGTACCTAAAAAAGTGTAGAAAAGATGCCAAAATGGAAAATTGTGCTTTGAGCTAGTAGAATAGGTGGGTGGCCACCGATATCCACCTGGATCGTGCCAAGAAAACATTGTTTAAGGCCCCAAAATGGCCCTGAAAGTTCAGGACCCGAAAAAGTGTAGGTGCCAAGAAAACATTGTTTAAGGCCCCAAAATGGCCCTGAAAGTTCAGGACCCGAAAAAGTGTAGGAAAACTGCCAAAATGGAAAATTGTGCTTTAAGTCAGTGGAATCGGTCAATGGCCATCGATATCCACCTAGATCACCAATGACCAAAGCCATGATAGGTCAGGATAGAGGATTCAATGGCATTGTTCTTCTCCGAAAGGGACTTAGGGATAAGGAATCGATATAGACGAGAGGCAATCTGGTGTGTCCCCTGGTGATGGTTGTTCCAGGGGAAAATCACATTCCCAGTTTCCCAATCTACCAACTTAAGATTGTGGATAGCCTCTTTGAAGCGGTCAGAATATTGCTCTAGTCTGTTTAAGCCACCTCTCTTTTTAAAAAGGGAGGTAATGAGATTAAAGTCCCCTCCCATGACCCAGGGTGCTTTGTTGATTATTGGCTTTATCTGGAGCAGGGAGTTGAGAAAGGTGAGTTTGTCTAGGATTGCTTAAGGGACATAGACATTGGTGATAAATCCACATTGATTTGAGCATGTCAATTGGAATTTAGCTAATAATAATCTTCGAGTAGTAAGTGGGTGAGGATACTTTCGGAAGGGTTCCACAGAAACGCAAGCCCCCCTGAGGCTCCATCTGTGTCAATGGAAATAGATTGACAACCATGCCAATATTTGGTGGTTATCCTTTGAATGAATTTGGACTGGCATTTTGTTTTCTGAAGCATCATAATGGATGGATTTTCTTCTATAATTACGACCTTCAAGGCTCTTTGTTTGCTCAGGCCATTAAGCCGCAAATATTTTAGGAGGTTATTTTTATTGAGATGGGTGGGGATTAGGAGAGAATTTTTTCGTCGTGAGCTTGATCTGGACAAATTGACTAGGAATTCCCATAATTTCTGTGGAAACTGCTTATTGAATTGACGCCCTCTTTTCTTTTCTTCTTTTTTGGATTTGGAGGCCTCTTTTGTAGTGGAGTTCTTGATACCTAAGGAAGATGTGGTGGAGTGCTTACCTCTTTGTGAAGTAGCTACTTTGTCCTTAGATTTTAATTTGAGGAGGGTGCTTTTTAATAGATGGATTTGCTTCTCCAGGATAGAATTGGCTTCTTGTCGCTCACATGCAACTGCTATGCTTTGTAGATATAATTCTCCCAGTTCCATTTCACCCATGTCTTCCACATCGTCCTTGTCCTCCTTAGTTGCGACCATCTCTTCATATTCATCTATGTTCATTGGATCTTTCTTGGTGGAATCCTTTGCCTTGTTCTATGGGACTTTTTCGAAGCCTTCTTCATCTCTAGTTGGTTGCAATCTTACTTGTTCATGTGCTTTGTTTAGAGGGAAATCCTGAAATAGATGGTTGTGTGCATGGCATTTGCGGCATCGAAATCAAATGTGCTCGTAGTCTATCATTGGAGCCATTTTGTATCACGGTATCTTAGGCAAATTGATGTCGGTAAGGCCTTCGATACATTGAGGTAAACGAAGATCTGTGTGTACGAGGTATAGTAGCCTTGTTGAGTTGCGTCATCTATCCGAACAAAGATTCCCAACATGTTACCAATGCCTTCCAGAATCTTTGGATCCCAGTATTCCTGAGGGAGAGAGTAGAGGCAAATCCAGATTGGGGCAGTAGAGAAGTATTGCTTAGTAGGGCTGAAATTTTCCATCGATAGGCATAGGTACATGCTAGCGGAATTGAAGAAGTAGGGGCCATTCTGGAAGATCCTCTCCCGATCTTCTACCCGGTTAAAGATTGTTGTGAAGAAACCTTTCGATCCCAATTTTAACTCCACATCTCCTTTGGGTTTCCATCGGGTTTTTATCCACCAGATCATAACTCTTTTTGATGGTCAGAGGCCCATGAATTTGCAAATGAGTGTGTGATCTTGCATGTATTGGATTGTTTGGAAGATCTTGTTGGATTGTATCTCATTCTACAAAATTTTGTTTGTTTGAGGAATGCAATTTGTGGATCAACACGTTTAAGGGACAGTAGTGGTAGGTTGGTTATGTGGTCGTGAATTCACCAAGGGGGGTTCGTCTACTGGATTTTCTTCTTCCATTAAGCAAGGGACTTCGGAGGATTTTGGAGTCTGAGAATGCTTCGGGTGGTGGGGAGTGTGACTGCTCCCAACAACGATGTTGCGATAGGAGGGGGTGACGCCCCCTCCTACAATGGCCGCCATGGATGAGTTTGAGGCTGAGTTCGTGGATGCAAAGCTAAGCCTGGCAAGCGATCTTTTAACATTGCTTTTCTTAGAGCATATTTCAAAGTTAACTAGAGGATTTATTTATGACAAGGCTTCTTGCTTCTTCAACTTGTTACGTTTATTACAATGGTAGATAATAGAGCACATAAAAGGCAAGATAACTTTTAGCAATAACCTTCAATTAGCTATGGCATGCACATAGTGAGTGAGTTATCATCTTGTACTCATCTTTAACTTAACCAACAACCTAACATACATTTAGATATAGTGGATTAATTAGTGAAGTGCTAAGCATTTCTAGTTAGCAAGATAAACCCAAATGGATGTGCATGAACATATGTGTGTAGTTGTAAGGAAACTAATAAATATCGATGTTGCGATGTAAACAAGGAATAGATATTAAATTCTTACCTATTTGTAATCTACTTGAACAATTGGAGATCTGTCTAAGCCACATGTTGCATTATTTGGGTCTACAAGTAGGCCCCTAAGTAAACATATTTCTAATTATTTACATTATTTCAATGCATGTCCTTGTTTGATAATATGATACAGTGAAACCAACTAGTGTGTTCAATATAATATAGTCAAATATAATTCACAAAACAAGAGTGCACACGGCTCATTGCCAAAAGGGCTTAATTTGGGCTTTGCGGTATCTGACCCTATACATTTGATTTATATATAACCATGATGGGATCAACACTATTTGGCTCCAGTGTAAGAAATTTTTAGAGAGAGGCAGAGAATCGATGTTGTAAAGTTGAGTTTTTACTGCACTATGAGTTGAAGCATTGAAGTTGCATCGATTGAGAATTGTACTAAGAAAAGGGAATTATACAATTGTCCTTGAAGTTGAATACAACTACATTGAATTGATCTCATTTTAGTTTGATTCACCACTACATTTAATTATTCTCCAAAAATCTTAGTTCGAATGGACAAGGACTAGGATGTAGGGAAGCACACAACTCATTTGTAGCCTGCAAAAAAAATTGAACAAGTGTGTGATGGCATTTGGAAATATTGATTATAGTGAAATACACCTTCAAATTATGTGTATGAGCCACCAAGTTATCTCCCACAAGGGATGAACTCGTAGAAGCATGTTTCTTCAAAAGTAATCACCCGAGACAAAACTTTTGATCAATTTCAAAGCCTTCTATGTAAATTTAATCTTTGAGTTAGTTGTCGCGAGAGATGAACTATGTAAAGTTAGGTTGGAACTCCTTCTCTTCATAAGTCCTTAACTCACAAAGCGTGTGATCAATGTCTAAATCTTCTCTAAAATGAATTGTTGAGTTCGAAAGTGGAATTATTTGTTGCATTTAGTCATTGGGAGTGTTGGAAGGATGTTATTGCCATAGTGTTAATTGTTCATGCAATCATTGTAAATCACTACACAGAGGAGGACGATGGTGTTCCAATAGGAGTGTAATCACTTTCCACTTTTATTGGAGCACTAAAGTGCTTGGCATTTATTGTTGAAGTAAGTTGTTGCACGACTAAAGTTAAGGCAGAGAGGTATTAGCTTAGGTTCATTGGTTGTTGGACTTGATGGAGTTCGATGGCTTATTTAACACAAAATAAATCCATTTGGAATATCAATTCACTATCAAAGGCTAGTGATATAGGGAAGTGGATGGTTGTTTTCTAGTCTTGAGGTCAGTCAAATCCATGTTGCTTAAGTAATCCATTTGCCTTGTTGTCACATTGTGTGCAATGGTTAGCCCCGTGTGCTTTGCCATGACGAGCATGTTCTCTAGAGAGGACTTAATCTATTGTTCCAACAGATCTATTTTATCTTGTGTCTATTGACATTGTTTCTACAAAAAAGTGGCAAAGTCCACCAAAGAGGTGCAATCCTCATTCACTATTGCAATCTTCTGACATATTTATTCAAGACTACTTGTGTAGGTGTTGAGTGTGTGATCAATCAATACTTTGAATTGATCAATACCCTAAATATGTGTGCCTTGTGTGGAGATGAATTTTGTATTTGTTTTTAAGAATTCTATTTAAGCTTCCAAATCCTAAATATGTGTGCCCAATCGTTGCCTTGAGATTGCATTATAGAATCGCCTGTTCACTAGTTCATGTATCTTTGCATTTAAGTTGCACTCCAAATTTTGAGCATTCCTAACCAAACCACTATCTTCCGTTAATTCTAATTGAATTTTGATGAGTATTGATCGAGTCAAAGTGAGAAGGTTACTATAAGGCCCCAGACTTGAGTGGATTTAAGCAACCTCCACTACACGATCACTTTAGTGGTCATTGATTGACATAGATGAACGCAACAATGGCTAGATGCTTGTATGACTTGGTTTGGGTTCCCTTGCACAATGGCAAGGCACATCGTAGACTTACTAGGTGCCTTTCCACGAAGGCAAGGTGTACCACAAAAATGAGCAAGCTTTGATTGATTGTGACAACTAGTTGCAAGGTTGGACAAGCATGCCCTGGGTAATCTTGCACAATGGCAGGGCATGCCTTAGGAAACCTTTCATAAAGGAAAGGCATGCCTAAGTGCCAGGTGGATTAGAAAAGCAACTTGGTTAGCTTTACAAACTTAGAGGCATTGTGTAGCATGTAGACCTAAGGGAGATGGGAACTACATTACTTGCAGGTTGTGATGGATGGCAAGAGTGCCTTTGGGCACAAGTAACCATTGGGCACAGCTATTAGATACAAAATTATTGGGTGCATGGAAAAAGTCAACGAATGACATACAGGTTTCATTAGGTGCAAACAATTGATGAACAAGTCGCCTTTGGGCACATGCAACTAGAGTTGGTGGATGAGTTGCATATTAGGTCCACTTTGGAAAGGAGTGGGTTGCAAGGCACCTTAAAAGGAGAAAACAACTAAGGCATGAGTCATAAATAAAGAGGATGCCTCAAAGTGAAAATTCATTCATGGAAGTTTGGTTATTCATACAAGGGTGTTCAAGGGCTCTACAATTGTTCTAAGTTTTTGGGTTGGCACAATAGAGACTTGAACACTAATAGAAGTAAAATAAGGAAGAGTCGAGATCTGTAGGAGGTAGGTTGCAAATGCTTTAGAGGTTGGATCATGCAAGTTTATTGGGTAGTAGGTAGTAGGTATCGTTGCCTTATATTTGTTGTACATCTATAATAGAATTATAGGCAAGAGGTTGCACTCCCTTGTTGTATCTTGTAACATTCTTCATATAAATAAAGTCAAGGCATCCACCTTGGGTTCCACCTATACATGTGTTTCATGGTCTCTTTACCTGAATGGATGTTATTATACTTGCAATGAATTGTATTGGCCAAGTGTTGTTGAAATATTTCCCAAGTATAAAAGTATTGTTGGGATGCTTTAAGGCCATGGTTTGATGTGTGCCCAGTGTTGGCTGAACTTGGTTGCAATCTAATATATTATAGCTTAAGGAGTAGTTATGGGGGTACCTTAAGTGAAGAGGCATAGTCTGGTAATAGTAGGCACAAACTGGCTAAGCCCCTACGAGGAGGCAAGGCAATGTCGCACAACCCTAGGTGCCAAAAGCCAAGAAAAAATTAGGTAGGACTATAGGTCTGTGACAATTACCCTTGTGTTCCACTAAGATTGTTGTCTCTACAAGGAAATAAGCTTGGTCCATGATTGATTATTCTTCCAACTAGTCATATCTCTATGAATTTCCATCATGTTGAGCCCCATAATCTACCATTCTCTGCTCCCAAAAACCACAAAGCTTAAAAAGAGTCATCAATAACTATGTCTTCCATTTTCTACATGTCATATTGTTCTCCAACAACTTTGAATCTCAATTATGCACTATCTAATGTGGGTCATCCTAGTGAGCATGGCTCAAGAAGAGGAACCTCATCATTCACGCATGAATGAGAGGGCCTACAATTTGATATAAACTCATGTATTGTTTTTTTTCTTATTGTGGTGAAGTGTAACTAGGTACTTAACATGTCTCTATCAATGCTCAATGAGTCTATTGGATCATAGCACTTTAAGTTGTTTCACCTATTTCTTGGTTAACTAATGCCAGTACAAACCAATAAGCATGACTTCATTGTTGTGACAAGGTACCTGTTCAAGAGTGGGAAAACGCACGAGGAAAACAACAACTCTCAATGGAGAAGGGGACAAGTCAACATTGATAGATTGTGCTTGGATAGAGGCAAGAACAATAGTGGGAAAGTTTGTGGGGAGACATGTCCTATACTTAAGAGTTGGCATGGTGTGTCAAGGAAGGGGAGTCAAGAATTTTTATGATAATCGAGGTGGGGATGATATAAGTTTCTTCTACAATGGTGTTGAAGGTGGCAATTTGTTGGTGTTCTAAGAGGAGGTGATCTTGATTAATGTTCACACTAGATTTTATCCTTAACAAACTACATTAGGAGGGATCAATGGAGGAAGTATGGCACATAGGAAATTTCACGGTTTTTGATGGGTTATCCATGGGGTTGTTCTATGGAGGACCGGTGGAGTGAGTGAAGTCTTTAGTAACCAACACAAGGGAGGGATTGTCATCATTGGTGACATTGGTTGGTGCCGACTAAGGTAATGAGATAGTGGAAAAGGTCAAGAAGTGGTAGTTGATATCACTCTGAGATCATGGAGAGGTGGACTATTGGGGGATGGTTGGCACATGCTTCTCCTTTTCTTCAAAGAGGAAGAGGTGGATTTAAGGCATGTGAGATTAATGAAGTTGATGAGCTTGACATAAATGTGATACTTGCGGGGGAAGGGAATGTAAGGACAGATGATGACCCGAGTCTCTTAGTGTTATCATTGTTGATAATATTGTCCATGATCATCGACTATAGTTTTTGGAGGTCATGAGAAGAATCTAGGTGTAGTGCTAGTGTGTTGTTGGTTGTATGCCTAACATGGTCAAGGCATATGGACATCGTTGCCATATTCCTTCCTTCACTTCATTGTTGTGCCTTATTTGTTATATTTTTTTTGATCCCTATAACTTCAAGTGCTACTTGAGTGGTAGTCAAGACATGTAGGAAAGATTGATGAATAGGTTGTTAGCAATGTTGAAAACCCAAGCTATTATTTTTTTTTACATAAGTATACTTTGAGGTTTTATGCAATCTTGTTGGTGAAAATGGGGTGGGCCACATTTGCATCATTGAAACATCATTTTGATCCATCCATTGGTTTGAGGTGGGGGCAAAAATGACGTTTCCTTTATCAAGTTTCTCATTTAACTAAAATTCGCTTGGTGATTATACAAGGGGGAACTATGCTCCTTTTTGACATTGTGGGTGTAGAGTTTAGTATCTATATACTATCTCACCAATTCATACAAGGATTTCTAAATTAATTTTTTTATCGTTATTTCTTATATGGTTTGAGTGAACCATGTATCACTGTTATAAAGCGATATTCTCTTTGAAACTATTTGGAATCATTTTGTCTACGTTGGAAGACATATGTGAGGTGTCTTATATAGGGGATAAACATAGTGCAATTGAAGCATGGTCAATGGTGTCATGAGCAACCTTTTCTATTTCTAACTCTTTGATACCATCATTATCATGGGGGGTGTGAATTGAGAAAATAGTTGTAGTGATGGTGCTAGGGTCCAAATGGGTGCATAGATAACGAGGTATGTCCAAATAAGTAATGTCAAATAAAAGCATCATTAATAACAATCCCATCTAAAGTGGGTGTCCATAATGTATTGAGTCATAAGCTAAGTGGGTCGAATAATCTAAAAAAAACTTAGCCAACTTGATTGAATCATAAGGTGTAGTGGTTTGAGCACATCAATCTAGAGATAACTTTTGAAAGCATGTCCACACATATAGATAAGTGCAACAAATAAAAGGTTTCCTAGACTACCCTTCATTGTGTAAGGAGAGAGTGAGCATCCAAATTCTAGATTGTCACCATTAAACATAACAGTTTCTTGGAGTGTCACACACTCATTCTTGGAGGTTGTTTACATCAACAAGGATTTCAAAATCTATAATGACAATGTAGAATCTAGTGTTTGGAAGAGAAATACTCTTTCAATGTGTCTAGGAGTGATGTAGACATAGTATTTCATGAGATGTTAGATGTTGTGTAGGAATAATCTAATAACATTGTGATGAAAAGTTCCATCTAAATAAAATTATGGCAATTCCAAGGCTCCAAGGACACCATTGCAATGTGCCACTAGATATCGAGGTAGAGTTAGTAGTTGGGCTTTGGTACTTTATAGGTTCTTGTTCCATTCATGAAAAATATCTTCATCTTTGTGTGTGGTTTCTATATTGAAGCTAACATTGCTAGTAGGGTGGAAATATTCTTTAGGTATGGTGTGACAAATGGGAGCAAGAGTGTTAACACTTTCCATCTCGTTATTATAGAGCGAAAGAGAGAGTGGGGGAAAAACCATGCAAGGAAGGAGAAATTTAGAAATCTTTGAGAGAGAGTAAGAGAATAAGCAAGTGAGAAATTTGAGTGAGGGGAAACAAAGAGTCGAGGTGTGATTTTATATCCATTGGAGTAGTGTCTAAATGTAATTGTTGCAAATCTTCTCTCCATACATAACAATTAGCTATATTGACAATGTTAACTAAGAAATTTCAAGAAGTGTGTGAGTAGGGGATGATAACTATTAGTGGTTATGACTTAGCTAAGTCAATAGAGTAGAAACAACATGACACAAAGGCACACAATATCATGGCCTATTTTGAGAATGCATCTCAATAATGATTAGTCAATAGTTGCATCATGTCATATCACGTAACTATAAAGTTGTGGGAGGAGATTTCAATGGGTTTCTTCCACCATCCAACCCTAATTCTGCATTCATCAAAGGAATAAACAATGATGACAAGACTTAACTCTCCAAGAGTTGGTGTTTGATTTTTATTTGGTCCATATAGAATGGCTATAAGATAACATCATTTTACTTGTACGAGGATGAACATTATGTTGCAACTTTCATTATTGTTGTGTTGTTGCATCATATCACAAACAAGTTAGCACAAGATGGTCATGGATTCCATGGGTGGTATGAATTGGATGATCTAACTAGGGCATGTGATAATCATGTTTGTTGTGCTAAAAGGGATGATGGATGAAATAGTGAATATTAGGTGTCTAACATTGGGACAAGGCAATGAGTAGATGTTGGTCATGGAATTTGACTTGTAATGCTCCATAGTCATGTCAAGGGTTGTCGCAAGATTATTCGTGAACTAGACAACACACATGTGTGTGTGAAGTTGAGGTGGAGGAGGGCCTAGTATGTGAGCATTGGGACTAGTGAAGTGGAGTGATGGAACCCAAAACATAGAATGATGTGGTGTGGAAGGACCAAAGGACAATGAGGATGGATACATGGGCCTCTGGAAACTAAAGTGATTGTAGGTGATGTAGTGGGTGTGCAACCTGATGTGATTAACTACTTATGAAGTTGGATGAATCAAGCAAGAATGTCCTAGACCATATTTTCCACATAGCAGACCTATTTTTGTAGGATCTAGAATTGTTGTGTGATGTCCATGGTCCAATCCCAGAGTGTTACGAGGGGACTATGTATCTCATCGTCTAAATCATCTTGCGAGTTAGGAAGATATATAGATTTAATGTTGTTTCAAGGGAGGGTGCATGGAAACCTTTTCATTGCACAAATCATCCAAGAATTCTTCCAAAAAACTATCCTTCAGCTCTTTGAATGTGGTGGGGTAGGGGCTTAATTGTTCCCAACACTTTAGAGCATCTTTGTAGTTACTTTCAAAGTAGTATATTTTGAAAGTGTTTTCTTATTGCATTGGGAACACCAGGTTAAGGGAATTCCCAATCAAGTCCAATTGTAAGCGTTCATACATCAAAACATCGTAAATGGGAACTTAAGAAAGTATGCTAGTTGTAGGTTGTCCCATGACTAGATGCATGTTAGGTATTGATGCTAATGGTAGCAGGTTGCACAAATAGTTGTATAGGTACTAAGCAACGTTCTTCTCTTCTTCAACAAGTTGTGAGAAGGCCACAAAGGTGTCTATGAAAAGACGAGAGAGTAGAGTATCTAATCCCATGAAGTATTGTCTTTGGGAACATGGTTTATCAAACTGCCAATTAACTTCTTAACAATACATCCAATTCCACTTATGCATATGATGCATCCGTGGGATAAGATCACACAAAATCCAAGTCACCATGAATTTTTTTTTATGAAATTGGTCACTTTCGTAGAGAGTGTGTTCCAATTCAAGATAAACTCATTGAAGACACATGAGGCATTGTGTGGCTTCATCCTATTGTTTATGTCACTCTGCCCTATATTTTGGACTAGAGGGAGAAGTTACAAATGTAAGAGGATGGTGTGTTACTACTTTACCATTGTGAGGTGACTTGTAAACCCAAATGATATTGTATACAACATGCTTTTGACAACATAAATTGTTCTTAGCATTATGGTGTTAGATATCAAAGCACATGAGAGACAAGTACACCTAGTTATAGTAAGAATCCTAACTGGCTATGGTGCATGCACACTCAACAAACTATAATATTTTGCAATTTTGTATGCAATTTTGTTTTTTTTTTTGTAAATACAG
>JASDQU010739744.1:121162-137351 GCA_032191745.1 Picea mariana | reverse complement strand
GGGGGGGGTCCAAAACCATGAGGAGGAGCCACGTTAGGTGGGCCCAAGCACGAGGAAACTACCATTCCGGACCCCCCCCCACTGTTAAAGTTAGAAGGGTTAGGGGGGTTTGAAATCATGTGAGGACCGTCGATCTAGGAGATGGAGAATCCACCAATGGCGATTAGCATTGGAGTTAGGCGCTCCACAATAAAACACCTTTTTGTCATGTCTTTGAAGTCCTGAACTCCATAGAACCATTGATCTAGAAGAGGAGGCCATATATTCACCGTTGAAGATCAATCCTGTCACTTGCGTGCCTTTAGATCTTGAATGGCCTGTTTGGATTGGCTGCTAGTTCTGCTGACTCTTACTGAGATGTCAACTAGATGTGTCGAACCTGGCCATCTCCTACGCACAAAAAAACTAGGTGGACCTACTGGATGCTTAGTTAGTGACCACTTGTGATGACGAGCATTCCAAATTCAAACTAGAACATGTGATCCTCACTCAAGAAACACAACGATGGTGCAAATATGCAAATCCAAATGGGGGGCATGAAAAAATAAATAAAAATGGGGAATATGCTAAGAAAGCAACAACAAAACTTAACATTGATGGATTGATGGGGTGAGAGATAGAAGAGGGCAGGGTGTAGACCTAGGTAACAACATTGGCTCCAAAGCTCGTCCCTGTGAGGTGCTAAGAACTGTAGATCGGTGCCTTAGGATTAAACAATTGCTCTTACCTTCCATTACTTACCTCTGTTCTTGTCTGCCAGCCTTGTGTTATCTGGTACTATGCCTCCGCCATGCATTTTATTTAACTGAAAATTGAAACTACACCCAGTGCCTTTGTTGGGATATGGAGTCTTTATTCACACATAACTACCTAATCAAAAGAAAAAAGGAAAGCATATATGGCACAAGAGGGACCTTCTCTCATCCTTAAACAAAGTAGTGTTTCAGGAAGCACCCATTTACTGGGCCTCCAAAGATATCTGCATCGTCTAGATTGTGTAAGATAAACATATTATTGTCCAAAGCTTCAACCACCTTAAAAGG
Source organism: Picea mariana (assembly GCA_032191745.1). Classification (NCBI taxonomy): domain Eukaryota; kingdom Viridiplantae; phylum Streptophyta; class Pinopsida; order Pinales; family Pinaceae; genus Picea; species Picea mariana. The sequence goes on along the minus strand of JASDQU010739744.1, from coordinate 136,308 downwards.
GCCAAACCAAAGGTTGTCAAACTTACCGTGCTTGGACTTGTCATCCCTTCTGGCATCCCACCTCAAGACCAGGTCACCCTTTTGAAAGATTTCCTTCTTGGTTTTCTTGTCAAAGGTTGATTTGACCTTGTTCTGGTATGTTTCTGTCCTCTAATCTAGTTCTTCTCTCCTTTGGTGAACCTCTATGATCTGAAAGATTCTCCTTTGAATGTCATTTGGCTCCTGAATCTCTTCTTGTAAGAAATTTAGGACTGGTATACCAAGCTGAGTGGGAAAAACAACGTCTATGCCATAAACAAGCTGAAATGGTGAGGTTCCCAAAGATCTCTTGGTGTTGATTCTGTTGGCCCACAAAACATACTTGAGTTTAGAGTCCCAGGATTTCTTGTTTTCCATCAACAACTTCTTGATAATCCTGATGAGAGTTTTATTTGATGATTCTGCCAGGACATTTCCCCGAGGGTAATAAAGTGTGGAATGTGTCAAGGAAATGTTATGACTTCCACAGAAGTCAATCAAGGCTTTGGACTTGAATGCTTGGGAATTGTCTATCACTAGCTTACTGGGGCAACCAAATCTGGCAAAAAAATTTGTTTCCAATAAATTCATGATCACCTTGTCAGTGGCATTCCTGATGGGCACAACCTCAATCCACTTGGTGAAGTAGTCGGTGGCAGCGAGGATCCACTTGTGTTGTCCATTGGAGGGTGGATTTATCTCTCTTATGAAGTCTAACCCCCATTTCTGAAATCAACCACTGACAGTGTTAGGTTTTAGGGGTAGTGATAGTAACTTCTATTTTCCTGCAAATATTTGACACTCATTGCAGGCCCTAAGAGTAGAAAATACATCAGAGAAAAGGGTGGGCCAGTAGACCTACCCTTAGGATCTTGAGAGCTGTGGCCTTCCAATGCTACTGCCCTCCACATACTCCTTTGTGCATTTCTGCTGTGACTTGTTTGGATTCATATTCATCAAGGCATTTTAACAGGATGCCAGCAAGATCCCTCCAATACAAATTCTGGTTTGAAATGCAGAATTTGATAGCCTTTAACTTGAGATACCTGGCCTTTGTCTTCTTCACATCTAGTGGACATTCAAAATGCTACAGAAAATAAATGATGTTTTTATACCAAGGTGAAGAGGATTAGTATTCAAATACATGCAAGTTGTCTTGTCCAGGCTGTATGATGGGTGCATTTGATTGGGTGAATATTTGATGCAATTCTAGCACCTTACAGTTTGATTCTGACAACAACTTGGCAAGTCCTTGTCCCTTGATCAACTTGGTGGGTTTTATGTGCAGGTCATACTCCAATAGTTTGACAATCCACTTCCCTCTTTTTCCCTCACTGTCTGGCTAGACCAAAATCTCTTTGACACTGCTGCTAGGAACAAAGGCGATTATACTAGACTGTAACACATAAACCCTGAAGGCTTTGAGTGCTTTGACTAGTGCATAATACTGTTTCTCTAATATATCATACTTCAACTCAACATCTTGGAGGGCTTTGCTGAAAAAGGCTATGGGTTGTTCATGCCCTTCTTCATTTTTCTGCAGTAGCACAACAATAATGGTCTCCTCCAAGGCAAAGGAGAAGATGAATAAATCTTTGGTATAATCATGGTTGGCTAATACGTGGGCTTCAACTAAAGCCTGCTTGATCCTTTGGAATGCTGATTTTTCCTCTAGTGAACATTTTATCACAACATCTTTCTTCAACATGTTAGTGATAGGCTTCATAATTTCAGCAAAATTTGGCACAAAACATTTGAGGAAGTTTATCATACCAATAAAAGATTGGATAGCCTTTTTATTTCTGGGGATCTCAATCTCTTGAATGGCACAAACCCTCTTTGGATCAATTTTTATACCTCGTGTTGATATGATATGGCTCAGGACAATTCCTTCTGGCATGGAAAAGTGGGACTTCCTAGGATTGAGAGATATTCTATATCTACTGCATTTCTTGAAAACCCACTCCAAATGATGACTTGGAGAAAATGGTGATGTCATCCAAGTATATAACCATAAATTTGTCTTTTTCCCCCACGAAAGCTATGTCCATGGTCCTCTGAAAAGTAGCCTCTACGTTCATTAGCCCAAAGGGCATCTTGTCATACATGAATGTTCCCCATGGGGTGGTGAATGTTGTTTTTTTCGTATCCTCTTCACACACTGCTATATGGTTATAACCAAAGTATCCATCTAACAAGGAAATTCTGTGTGCACCTACCACCCTCTATAAAATATGATCCATCTTGGGGAGAGGGTAATTGTCCTTCAGAGAACATTTGTCGAGATTTCAAAAATCAACACACAAGCATATCTCCCCATTTTTCTTCTTTACAGGTACTAAGTTGGCCACCCAGTTTGAGTACCTCAATGGTACAATAATCTTGGCATCCAACATTCTTTTCAACTCTTTCTCAATTATGGACATTAACATGGGATTAATTGTTGAATATTTTATCTGAATGGCTTGGAGATAGCCTTTAGGGGGTTCTTGTGTTGGATGATGTTGGTGTCAAATGTCTTCAAATATTCATAGGACCATTCAAAAATATCAACAAACTTTTTTATGAGACTGACATACCTGCCCTTTTGTTCTGCAACTATTTCTTTGGACAACTTGATGATCTTGCGATTCTCAGTGGTCCCAATATGGCAATCTGTTATCTCTTCTTCCTCATCCTTCGTGGCAACTCCTTTGTAAACATCATTATTGTCAAACAAACTTTCCAATGGCACTAGTCCCCTTGGAATGTGACTGGTTTTCAGCTCCATAATATCATGACTAGCTACTGTCTTTAGCAGATGAGATGTTTTTTGATCTTCTAATTCCTCATTTTCACCTTCTTGACTTTTTTGATCAATTGAGATATTGGAGAATTCATCAGTGGTGTGTAGAAATATATGCAGCTCTAGATCATCACTGAAGACTTGCCAATGCTTTATGTTGTCTGGTATGGATGTTCTATGCTTGATCTCCACCTGATATTTAATATCTGGGCCAATGGGAGGCCTGAAATTGATGGCAGCTAAGGCCAGAGAATCTGCCTTTTGATTCTGCTCTCTGGGAAAGAAGGAAATGTTAAATGCTAGAAATAAGTTATCGATCAGATCCCATACCTTGTTTCTGTATTGCTTGAGCCTCAATTTCTTAGCTTGATAGATGTTCCTCACTTGATTCATGACCAACTCATAATCACCAAAAAATGCTAGACAATGATTGGCCATGTCTTTGGCGGCCCTCAATCCCAGCACTAGAGCTTCATATTTAACTATATTATTTGTAGTTTCAAACTCCAGCTTATAAGAGAGTGTGATTACCTCTTCTGAAGGGGAAATGAGGAGTATACCTGTACCAGATCCTTCCTTTGATGAAGATCCATCGAAATACATCTTCCATACTTTGTTTTGTTGACCTGTCAGTGGCTGGTCTCTGCGTTGGCTAACTGATATTTCAGGTTCATCATCATTTAAATGAAAAACATATGAGCCGATCTCATCCTCAACAACATAAATTGGGTGATTTATCGGGTTACGATGGTCACTGACAATGTAGGCCAACCTCACCTCTCTGTATAGTCTCCTATGTTCTCCTCCAAACACATGGATGGTGGCATAAGTGAGGTCCATTCCAACCTCACCTCTCTGTATAGTCTCCTATGTTCTCCTCCAAACACATGGATGGTGGCATAAGTGAGGTCCATTTGCAATGATCCTCCAACCTTCTTAGCCCAAGTTCTGGATAAGAGCATCCCAAACTTTGGGGGAATGTTAGCCACCACAATGTCCATCACTACACTCTTCATGGGTAACTGTGCCAAAGAAACCACCATATCCTTTATCAGTCCAAGACATTTTACTTTCTTAGAATCAAAGGAGTACAAGTCCTGGTAAGGTTTGGTGATCTCCAGACCTAGTTCTTCCATAATAAATTTGGGCTAAACATTGTGTGAGGCTCTTGAGTCCATAAGACAATTATGCAGGATCTTGGCATGGACATTTAAAGATATGTAGAATGGTGGAGAAGCATCAGAGCCATCCTCAATGTGTGGACCCACTGTAATGGATGGTTTTTCATCCTGCAAACTGATTACATCAGAAGATACACCAAGAGCGTTTGGTTGCAAAACTTTCATGATAGATTTTTTGAAAGGTTCATTCTTCATCAATTCTGTCAAAGGCACATGGATCTTGATCTTGCTCAACTCATGTTCTAGGCTGAAAGAGGCTAGCGGCCTATCAACTTATTTTATTTCAGGGGTTGCATGTTTAGATGAGGGAGGTGGCTAAGTTTTAGATGACATACCTTTACTTGGATTTGGCTTGGGAGGAGCTTCAACTTGTTTGTTTTGATCAGAGGTAGTGGCTTTGGGAGGCCCTGCTCTCGTCCTCAAACCATATTTCTTCTTGGGTTGGCCTTGAATAACTCCCTCTTCCCTTGTCTGATTATCAAACTGATTTGACAATTGTGCTACCTCATATTCTTGTTGTGTTAAATGACTGGTATAATAATCCGTTTCATTGAAAAGCACAACAATATCATCAACATCATCACTATCTGCATCCATCTCTTCAATCTGATTGTTTTGGAAAGGGGGCACCACCCTTTGATCCTCAACATTTATCCTTTCTCTCTACATTATTTGAGGAGCATCATTAGGCTTTCTAAATTGGTTTGGATTTCTATTTCCAACCCCTTGAAAAGCTTTATTTGGCTGTTTAGATTCCCACTTCAGCTTAGCTATTTCAGATGTCAGATCCTTCAAAGTTTTAGTCATTTCATCAAGTTTGGGATCAGATGTGGCTGGGTTAGAGGAGGCAGAGGAATCCTCTCTCTATTTCTTTTTATATTTCTCAGATCTGGCCTTTAATCTGTCTGATGTCAAGATATTAGATTCGACCTCAATGGTTGTTTCCTGCATGCACAACAATGTGGTGGATCATCTCTCTCTCTCAGCAGGAGGGAGAACTCTGTATCAAATGCATTGCCATAAGTGATCTTGGTAGAGGCTTCAGTTGGTTTGATCTCATCTGGGATTCTACCATACATCTTATTGAATCTCTTGGTGAAATCTGAAATAGATTCACCATTCTTTCTCTTTAGGGCCCCAAACTCGGTGATGTAGTAGAGATAATCTCTCTTATCTCCCCACTGTTTTATGAAAGTTTCATTCAACGCCTCAATATCTGCAATGGAGGCTGGAGGAAGACCCCTGAACCATTTTCTGACTTCCCCATCCAGACTCTGTAGAAACAACCTGGTCCACACATCTGCATAATCAATGTTAAAGTTGTCTGCAAAGCTATAGAAGGATACGAGATGTTCCTCATCAATTACCTCACCTTCCCCATTATATCTTGGTAAATATTTCATGTAATCCATGGCTGAGAGTGCATGTAAGCCTACATGCAACACTAGGGTTTCATATCTGGCAACAATTATGACATCCATCGTGTTAACAACCATGGCTTGAATAATAGGAATCTGAAGGGCAAAGCTAGGCCACCTCAAGTTTGTAATGATTGGTTTTTTACAAGTAGGTTTTGTTGGTAAGTTTCAGGACATGTTTTCAAAGATGGTGCCCTGGTAGGACATGCCACACAGTATAAAAGTGGGTTCTCCTTTGCTAATGGTATGGGTATTAAATGACAATTGAGGGTATGAAAAGACACACACGAATAAAAACAACAAGCAATGCAATGAATCACTTGCTGTGTGAAAACTAAGACCTAAAATAATATCTTAAGACTTAGACAAACATCTTGATGCAAATAATCCAATAGGTTTCAAAATAGTGGATCTGTCGCTAAACAATAGCTGCATAACAGGTTGCATAATCAACAAAAGATAAACTAAAACAATATATGAAAGAATAAGGAAATGTACGTTGCACACATCACAAAATCTGCATTCAACATAAGAATCAACACATAGAGATTTGAGTAAGAAAACACAACTGTCATCAACATATATTCACTAGGTAGAAAACTTTACAATTAACTGAGCAGGTCCAATTCTTCTGCTGCTTCTACTTTCCTTCCAAAAACCCCCCAACCCTCAAAACATACAAAGACTGCATATTTAACAGAGTTGCAGAGGTTCTCGTCCGTATGGGATTGAGACCTAAATCTAGATAACTGTTTGTAGAACAAACGATTAATTTAACTAAAACATTGCATGGAGTACATCATGTATACTTCCCACTGGACTTAATCAACATAGTGGTTCTTATCACACACATAATACCACTTATTAATTTAATCTACAACGATTATGGGATTGATTAACTAAAAACTGCTACTATCTCTGAGACTAAACTGATGCATGCGCTGAATGAAATTTAATTGGCAGAAAAACTAGGAATGACAAAACAGAGTTCTGTATCGAGTCCTGGCATGCTTGCGAGTTGTTTTGATGCTTCTGGAGGGTAACTGGCTACATGGTAAGATATCCACTTGATCTACCTCTTCACTTAATTTTTGGAGCGATCTGTAACTGAGACTGAGACATAACCCTCTGTCTGTGTCAGAGATCTCGACCGTTAAGTGCACTTTGTTTCGACTCGTCAGCTGCCATCTATACTTCCAAAAAGATTTGTTGGAAAGGTCGCCGACCCAATGGTCATGGAAGGAGATGTGGAGTCAAGCATCCAATAGGGGATGATATGAGTGGATGTGGATTATGTGGAGGTGATAGAAGATATGGAGAGTAGTCGGGGGAATAGGTGGCGAGAGTTGAGCGGTAGCGGGAGTGTGAGTGGAGGTGAGTGGGGGTGACGTGGTGACCTGACGTCATATAAGCATGTGATTTCGGAAGTTGTTGGGGGTGGTTTGGATCCACACCGCTTTTGGGCCTAAAACTCACTACCTCCCGCCACATAGCTCCCCCACAATACCATGGTTTAAATTTCGGCCCGCTCAAGGATTTTAACGCTCGAGCATGTTGCAACGTCGAAATGAATCATGGTCGTCGATATGGTCGCGATCTGGACGGGAGGTTGATAGGTGGTGTGTGGTGAGAGGTGGGTTAGATGCTGAGAAGTGGACGGTATCAGGCGGTGGAAGACACGTGTAATGTAGTGAAAGGTGGGAGAGATACGCGAGGGCGACGAGGGTGTGAGTGGAGGACAAATGACACGCAGTGGGAGGGGTGGTATCAGGATGTAATCCGGTAGGAGTCCAGAGGGCGGGGGGGGGTAGGTAGTAAGTGGATTAGAGAAGGGGGCGGGTCCAAAACCATGAGGAAGCGCCACGTTAAGTGGGCCCAATCGTGGGGAAACCACCATTCCGGACTCCCCCCCACCGTTAAAGGTAGAATGATCGGGGGGGTCCGAAATCATGTGAGGACCATCAATATATGATATGGAGAAGCCATCGATGGCGATTAGGGCTAGATTTAGGCACTCCACGAAAAAACACCTTTTCGTCGTGTCTTTGAAGTCCCGAAAGCCACAGAACCGTTGATCTGGAAGAGGAGACCATATCTTCATCATTGAATATCGATCTTGTCACTTGCATGCGTTTAGAGCCCAAATGTCTTGTTTTGATTGGTTGCTAGTTCTGCTGACTCTTACTGAACTGTCCACTGGATGTTTTGAACCTGGTCGTCTCATGCGCACACAAAAACTAGGTGGACCTGCTAAATGCTCAGTTAGTGACCACTTATGATGACGAGTATTCCAAATTCAAACCAAAACATGTGATCCTCACTTAAGAAACACAATGATGGTGAAAATACGCAAAGCCAAACGGGGGCCATGAAAAAATAAAGAAAAATGGGGAATAAGCTAAGCAAGCAACAACAAAACTCAACATTGATGGATGGATGGGGTGAGAGATAGAAGAGGGCATGGGTGCAGACCTAGGTAACAACACATATCTTGCCACATTTTGGTTGGAATTAACACTCCTCAAACTTTGAAGATAGAAGTGTATATCAGAAAAAGGGTAGCAATGTTGATTGAGTATGGTAGTACACATAACTTCATTAAGTACAAATTAACCAAACTTTTTCAATTTCTTTATATATCCAATACAAGAGTTTCAAGTAATGATTGTAGATGGAGGTACCGTAAATTATCTAGGGAAGTGCCATAATATTAAGCTCACTATGGGGGAACATATCTTAGATATCCCGATGATTCCAATCTAAAGGGTCGTGTTGATGTGGTCTCAAGGGTCCAATGGTTACAATAATTGGGAATAATGTATTTTGATTTTCAGGAACTTTTCATGAGATTTTCTTTAGAAGGTGAGGAAATTGAACTTAGAGGTATGCAAGGGAAACCATAAAAAATGATAAGTCCTAACAATATGATAAAATTGTTAAAAATGGACACCATGGTGTAATTGCACAATTGTGCCCACTAGATGTTCAAACATCTAAATCCTTTGCTCCCATTAATCTCCAAAGAGTTATTAAAAACCATTCCATGGAAATGGTGAAGATTCCAAAAAGTTCCACTTTCTCAAGAGCATGATCATGCTACTCACTTGATTATGAGGAGCCTTCCTCTTAACATCAAACCTTACAGATGCCCATGTGCCTATAAGAGTGAGATTGAGCATATGGTTGAAGAAATCTTAAAGGATGGCATAATTCGACCTAGCTAGAGTGCTTTATCTTCACCAATGGTGATGGTTTACAAAAAGGATTGCTCATGGCATATGTGTTTAGATTACATAGATCTCAACAAGGTTACCATTAGATATAGTTTCCTATTCACGTCATTGATGAATTGTTAGATGAATTTTAGGGTGCAATTTACTTTACAAAGTTAGATCTCCATTCAGGATGTCATCATATTAGAATGAGGGAAGAAGACATCCGCAAAACAATGTTTAGAACTCATAAAGGTCATTATAATTTTTTGGCGATGCCTTTTGGCCTTGATAATGCACCTTCCGCATTTGAAATATTGATGAATTCCTTTTTCAAATCCTACGTTAGAATTTTTTTGTTAGTATTTTCTCATGATATACTAATCTACAATAAATATTGGGAAGAGCATGTTCAACATATTGACGTGGTCTTAAAACTATTGGAGGAGTAAAAACTATATGAAAAGCATTCCAAGTGTACCTTTGAGGTGTGGGAAGTGGAATATTTGAGTCACATTGTATCTCATGAGGGCGTCAAAGTAGACCCTAGCAAAATTAACGCTACGATGGAATGACCAATTCTAAAAACCTTGTAGAATCTTAGAAGATTATCAAGATTGATATGATATTATCACAAGTTTATTAATAACTATAGTTGAATAACAACACCTCTAACAATGTTATTGAAAACTGATGCATTTTCTTGGACTCAAGAGACAATCCAAGCTTTTGAATAACTTAAAGAGGCAATGTGTAGAATTCTTGTCCTAGCCACACCCGACTTCACAAAAACCTTTATTATGGAGTGTGATGCCTTAGGGCATGGCACTGGTGCAATTTTAATGCAAGACAGAAGGTCACTTTCCTTTGAAAGCTACCAACTTAAAGGAAAGAACTTACTCAACTAATTTATGAGAAGGAAGTGTGGGCCATACTACATGCAGTTAAGTAATTTCACCCTTACCTAATGGGAAGACACTTGAAGGTACAAATATATCATGATAATCTAAAGTGCTTCTTGGAATAAATACTACATTTTTAAGAGCAATAAAAAGGGCTTACAGATATACTATGTTATAACTTTGAAATTATCTACAAATAAGGGAAACAAAATGTGTTGGAAGTTGCACTTTCAAGGAAATATGAAAACATCGAGGCCTTACTTTGTGATATTTCTATTCTACAAGCTAATTGGGAAGAAGAAGCAAGGATAGAAAGGAAACAGGACTAGAAGGCATGGAAGCTCATTTAAAAACGACAACACAAACCTAGTGCATTCAAACACAAGAGTGATTCACTTTTGTATAAAGATCAGATATATCTATGTAAGAATCCCAATTCAAACAAAAGGTCCTTTTGGAATTACACACTTCTCTTATAGGGGGACACATGATTTTTTAAAACTTACCTCAGGATCAAGAAGGATTTTTTCTGGGAAGGTCTTAAAATTAATGTTCAAAAGTTTGTGGTAGAATGTTTGGTTTGCCAACAAAACAAAGTAGACAGAATTGAGTCATGTGGTCTCCGAGAAACATTAGAAATACCAAGTTAACATTGGGAGGAGGCCTCAACTGAATTTATCACAGATCTACCAAAGTATGAAAGGAATAGTGTCATCATGTCCAGGGTGGATATACTCATAGAGTATTCCCATTTTTATGCACTTTCACACTCTTTTAAAGAAAGCACTGTAGCCACAACATTCAAGGAAACAATTCTAAATCTACATGGAAACCTAAAGATTATTGTGAACGATATAGATCCAATTTTCACTATTAATATTTCAATTTACTTGTTTTCTTGTGTGGGTACTCAACTAGCTCACAACTCCTCCTACCATTCCCAATGTAATGGGAAAACTGAGATTGTGAATAAATGTCTATAAGGTTATCTTCATTGATTTGCATTTGATAAAAAATCAGAATGGATCAAATGGTTATATAACACTTCCTTCCATACATAATACAAAATATCCCCATTCACGACACTCTATGGGTATCATCCTACATCCATCACATCAACCCTAAGAGGGAAACCTAAGGTTCAAATAGTGGAGGATCACATCGAGCACCATGTTATCACTATAACAATTTCTATGAGAAATCCAATTTCCAAGACTTAGTGAGGCGCTAAAGTAATGTGGAAGCATGACAAACTAGAAGACATGGCCAAATATAGCAAGAGGAGGGAGAAACTAGCAAAAATGCGGAGTTGAGGCGACTCGGTCGGTTACAGATTGCAGGTGCCACAGATCAATGGTTAGGGATCATTTCAGGTGAAGAACTAGCGCGAAAGTTAATTCTTGAAAGCGTGCCGAAAAGAAAACCGTAGTTTTGGCTTGAGACTACGTGGCGTCGCTGGGTGCGTTTCGGGGGGAAAAGCGGGCAAACTCAAAACCATTCCATCAAACCCCAAAATCACGTGCTAATTGTCATTAAATGTGTCAAATCAAAAGGTCACATGTTGAAAGGAAAATTTACGGTAGGTCTAATGATCTCGAGACACCTTTTTAGGTACCATTCGTCCATGCAATGCCAAGTAAGCACCACCAAATAACCGATTTAAGACCGATCATTGGAAATTGATGGTCGAACGTGATAGGCCGTTATCCCTGTAAGGACTTTCGTCAATAGCCCATGATTAGTACTCGATGGCGACTGTTACTCAAAACACAGGTGAAATTACTCTATTTTGGGTAATTGACAGTTTATTCCAGAGCAGGATAACTACAAATCGAATCACTCGTCCAATTCATGTACAGTTGAGATATACAGGCTCGTGTTCCTTGGAAAACCAAAGGGGGATGAGGAGAAAGATCAACGGTTTTCAACAAACCAGGAAATTCAAATAATATGACAGGGCTATCAAGTAAAAAGAGAGAAAGGCATGCTGCGCAACTCCTGACAACAAAATTTCACGCAAAATCTACGGATGAATCAGGAGCAGGCAAATAAATTAGGTTGAATCCTATTATGAAAGATTTGATCATTAATGGATACGCAGATGGACACTATACGCAAGATGGCGAGAGCAAAAGGAAAAAGCGATGGAAGGAGGAAGTTAAAACTGGAACAATTAAAGGTACCGAAGAAGACCAGCCTAGTTGGCTTGACATGTTAAGGGAAGAGATTGAAAAGTTAAAATGAAAAATTCACGATGGGTTAAATCGAGTTCATTTCAGGGAATATTGTGATTTTGTAGACAGATGGCATTCGGGGTAAAGATCTCAAATACTTATGTTTTCTGTTTGTAATGTTCCCTAGAAAGTAGGAGTTCGGTTTTGGTATGTTACTCCTTATGTTACTGATATCTATTTTTGGAATCTTGGAGAAGATGATCCATTTTTGGGTCTCATATGTAATTTATCTATATATACTGTTAAAAAGATAAATGAATGGTTCGACTGGCCGGAGAAGGGCCTGCCCTTGTAGTTGGAAAAATTTGTAATTTCTTATGGATTTTAATATAAGCAGAGAAGGTTTTCTTAGATAGTCGAGATTCATCACGGTGTTGATGTTCAATATGTTTTCTTGTATTTCATATTCATGATTGTGCTTTTCTACTAGCGATAATCTTAGGCAAAATAAATAATTCACCTTGTTGGTGCTCTTTCTCATATTGATTATACTTGTTATGTGTTTATTGGTTCTTGGTTTAGAATTCACCCTTGATTAGTGCTCTGTTTTCGGTTATCGACCTTTATGTTTCTTCTTCTGAAGCTATACCAAGAGATTCGTCCCCTGTTAGATTCCTCTTGCCATAATGTTTTTTTCTTCTTTTCCACTACCATCTCATATTACTTATTTGGCTGAACATCATACATATTTTGCCTATGTTCCCTCTGGAATACATAGCTTATAAATATTCATACTTTTTCAGGAATTGACCCCATTTCCCAATGGCCCTACCCTCTAGTTTTGTCCTACCACTTTTAAAATTTATCCTATTGCAGAATCTGACCTCTGTGTGTGCATTGCCAAATCTTTTGAGTATTTTCAATAGTTGTATGCCTGAGAGAGCCCTTTCTGGTTGGAAGGGTCAGAATCCAACCTAAAGTTCGTTGAAACTGTTACCTCTGTTGTTTGTTTTATCAACCGAACAAATTTACAGAGTGTTAACACACCAAAAAGAGGTTCTCCAACTATTGAAGGACAAATTGGTGATAACAAAATATAGGATAAAACAACAAGTAGATCAACACTATAGTGAAAGACACTTCTAAGTTGGAGATTGAGTATTTCTAATATTGAAATTGTATAGATGTCCTTAAGAAATGTAAGAAAGACAATAAATTATCACCCAAGTACTATGGTCCCTACAAGGTATTGCATTGGCAATATGGCTTACAAATTGGAGTTGTCTCAATATTAACTGGTTTCTAAGTCTAATTTTTGTTACATAAATATTCCCTTGCGGACAGGTGAACTTTCCCTCGGATTACAGACCCCTATACCAAGAAAGAAACACAACAAATGGACACTAACATCCCTTTGAATTCAGTTTAATCAATCAAAAAGAGAGAAGGAGAGAGAGTATGATGCACCTTGTTTCGAAGTTTGTCCTCGCTGCTTCCAATCCGAGCTTGATCTCCAAACTCCTTAGCACAACTTGATACTTGCAATAGGCAACAAAGAGAAACAAAGAACTCCTACTCTACAATATTAGATAAAAAAAATTCATCTACAAAGATCGAGGGAACAACAGACAAGCACATGCAAGAATACACAAGCTTGAAGGAAATAGGCCAAGTATATTAAAATGAGAATGCAAAGAGAATACTTATAGACCATGATTGATGCAATTGCAACAACCTCCCCAAGATCTCCTCATCTAAACCTTGCACGATGCTACCAAGATCATAAGTTTGATATCTGAAAGCTTCCTCCTTTTCACCTTGGAAAGTCCTCAATATATATTCTTGAGAGGCATAACAACCATGAGAAAATGAGTGGTATGGTTGAGGATATGGCTTCTTGAGGCTTGCATTAGATCCTAAAGTGAGGCTCAAGCATGAGGGTCGAACACAACTAACCCAATCTCAAAGAGTTGGCCCATAGATTAAGGTGGGGGAGATCCCTCCTTTCTCTCAACAACATCAATGTTCCCCCTAGTGAGAGACAAAGCGTTGATACTAGATTAGTGCTCCCCTATAGTGGCAGAGGGGGCATTATGTGTGCACCCAAAGTATGGACAGGGGGGTGATGGACTTCATAAATTCTCAAAAAGGGTCGAAATTTCCAAGGAAAAAGTGTGTTTTGACCAAAAAATGATGGTTTTCCTCCTCTCATATGACTTAGGGGTCATGAACAACTATTTTAAGGGTGTCAATTGGTGGCAACACCTCACAAAGTGAATGTGACACTTGAGATGGTGCATACGACACTTGTGACAGTGAATGCAACACTTACCGAGGTGCATACGTCACTTTGCGACACTTTGCAATGCGACACTTAGGGTGTGAAACACAAGTGTGTCAGTTTTAATGTGTAACAGATGCTCCCTAAAGTGTGAGGCTAGAAGAGAAAGTGATGGCTGAAACACTTTACAAATTCTTCAAAGAAAGGGTGTTGGAGTGGGAGAACCTAATAGAAGTTGCAAACAATCATCAAACAATATCAATATATGTTCCATTTTCGAGGCAGACATCCCTATGCTCGGAATACAAGATGAATCAAAGCACGGTCGTCGACCAATACATTGTGGATCCATGAAAACACCGACTAAGGATATGGCCACCAAAGATACAATGTGGATCCATACCTCCATGACATGAAATGATCGCAGCCACAAAAAATACATAGTGGAGCTATGAGATGACAAAACATAGCCATAGATCAATACAATGTGAATCTATGTGACAATTATATATCATTATGCTCAAATCTCCATCGTAGCCTGGGAAAAGTGGATAACAAAGTGAACGCCCAACCCAGGGTCTTCGTCCCAATCCCGATGTGGTACGAATCTAGGCATGTGAATAGATGATTTGATGTCGAACATGGTAGAAACCACTTGATTACCGATCATTGAGGTAAACTGTTAACAAGTGCGAGGGAAATCACCAATTATGTCAATGAATCCCAAGTTACCCTAGTACATTCCAGCGAATGTGAATAAATGAGTTGAGGTCGAACATTCATGGAATCATCTGATCATAGGTCAATGATGTAAACCTATTCTCGGAAGCAAGGAGGCTTGCCATTGAGGTATGCAGGTCCCAAGGTACTAACTGGTTTCTAAGTCTAATTCCCGAATGATGTGTTGAAGTCAACAAAAAAAGACTCATTTAAGGAGGGCCTTGATGTATCCCCAATCATCGACATGAAATTGACATAGGAAAGTGATGTAAGATGGTGAATCAAATGAGTATGGACTGATACTACATGAAATGGAAACTGGTAATATTGTAGATGGATGGTTTGAAGTGAAACTTCCCTTGAACATGCCGAGGCACGACAAGTGACTTGGAAGCATTGACTCGACGAGTAACAAGAATGTAATGTGACGAAAATAATAACACTCTTCGACTGGA
>JASDQU010739744.1:95622-121112 GCA_032191745.1 Picea mariana | reverse complement strand
CAAAAAAAAAAATAGATGAGTACCCCTTTCTTTTTTAATGAGCTTGAGGAGGATAACAGATGCTCGATGTTGTTCCTGATTTTATACTAAGGCTACAAATATAATGTTAGGCATCAGGAAATGAGGGAAAGGTTTTCAATGTTTGCCTTTTACCATATAAATAACAAGAGAAAGTTCTTTGAAACAAATTAATATTATAACAGTTCAGAGGTTGTTGCTCGCATCTGAGTTAAATTTGAAAAATTGAATGAAATGAAAGAAAAACACAAAGCTGCTAACCAAAGCAAGGCATCAATTACTGAAGAATCTTACTCTGTAAAAGAAGAAGAAAGTGAGCGATATAACTTTCAATGAAGTGTAAAATATAACATCTAATCAACATTCAGGTCTTGTATTAAGTAATAGTGAATACAAAGGAAAATCTATTTGTTATTAGATTACTGAGCATAACATAACCACAATAGAGGTTGTACTAATTTGCGATTTTCATTCATCAAAGAAAATATATGAAAGTATGTGGGAATATGGAAAGACAAAGAACACATAACTCAGAATAGACGGGATGTAGACTCTCTGACCTGCATTTGTATTAATTCTCATTAAAGAGAGTCTTCTCCTTTACAATCGGCAAAAAGTAGCCCTGGTTTCTTTCTCAAAATGTATATTTATACTAGATTAAAATGTTTCGAATTCTTACATTCTAAAAGTTTCGGTTACAAATGAAAAGATGAAACGTTTCACTTCATTGTCCTGTGTCTTCCTTCGTGTTGGCGAGGTGTTTTCCTTTCTCTGTCCTCTAGCTCCAAAATAGGATGGAATAAGCAACTGTATTACTGGCCTCCAGAAGTCTTCCCTTTCCCCCGTTCAATACAATTGACACACTTTTATACCAACTGGGTTAACAACTTGGGAAGTTCACTTTGGTCATTTGCTTCGAAAGTGTAACACTTCCTTTCCAACCGTGGCAACCTTTCTCCTATTTGCCTGTCTTCTAAAATTATAGACAATAATTGTAGGTTTGGTTTTATCAACCATTTATCTATTTGGGCAATATCGACTTGTTTTATCTGAGATAGTTCAACTTGGTCTCTTTCCACATTTTCCCTGATATCTAGCAGATGGTTAACTATGTTAATTTTTCCCAACGTTCCAGAGATATTCTCCTTATCGAGATCTAGCAATTTTTTTTATTTATTAGGCCAAAGGTTTCTTCACAAGAGTCTCTCACCTCTTTAGCCATTTTTCTATTCTATGATAGATTATGCTCCCATGCTTTTAACAAGATGTTACCTTTGGTTTGTTCTCAAATGGATAATCTGGAAGCAATGACCATTTCCTCTTTCGCCATTGCTATAATAGCCTCCTGGAAAGTACTTCGAGCCACCTTAGCTTGTCTCTCTCTTGAGGTAGTTTTGTCTAAGGCTTGATCTATCAACTGAAAATGTTCCTGGATGATTTCTACTTTAGTAAGTAGACTCTGTTGAGCTGCTTCTATCTTCTTTCGTATTTCAGTGGCTTGAGTTCAAAATACCGCTATATCTATGACCTGGATTTCAGTAGAATTTAATTTAGATTGCAACTGTTTTATTAACTCCTCCTATTGACTTACCTATGCTTGAATTGTCTGAGTTTACTGTTGCATTTGCTCAAGATTAGATTTGAGCTGTTCAATTTCCTGTTGGTCGGCTGCTCTAGTTTGTTCAAAATCTTTGTATGCCTCATTCTTGGCATTCGTCTCAACAACTGCTATCTGAGTATGTAATTTTCTAATCAATAGGTCCCTTTGTTTCCGTCGTTCCTTCAAGGCTCCAACTGAATATTGGTTGGCCATTGCATAAGCCCCCAATGTTCCTGTTATCTCATCGACGGATTCTTCTTCTTCTAAATCTTCTCCATCCATTAATATTCTATACTTTTTAGCTGGTGCACCTGCTTTTTGATATGTTTCTCTCTTCACCACGACCTTCCTTTTCTTGCTAAAAAATAAATCGTTAGGAGGAAATTCTTCTATAGAGATAGGTGTTAAATCCTGTTTAGATATTATCCCTGCATTGGGGTTCCCCTTCGTAGATTGTAAGGGTGTGACAGATGGAATGGCACTGTCGATTTCTTTGGATGCTTTTTTTATGATAGCATCTGTGTCCGGTTCATTTGATGGAGACAAGGGTGTGTCTCCTACCCCTTTTGAGGGGTCCTCTATTTGATCCTTGACCTGTTTAACTGGTGTATCTATCTCTAGGAGTTTTTTTCTCTTGGCTTGGGATCTCGATTTTCTATTTCAAGGTCTCAGTGTCCTCTGTATTCTCTTGATTTTTTTGTTTCCCACGATTTGTATCCGTTGAACCTTGGGCTCCGATTTGTTGTGCACCTAGAGGTTTTGAGGTTTTTCCTTGCAAAAATTTGGGGAGGCGACTTCTCTGGTGTTCCTGGAATTTTTAAAAATCGATCATATCTTCGGGAAGCTGAGCTCGAACCCGACTTAATACTTCTGAGTAGAATCTCACTCCTCAGAACATTTCGTCATGAGGGGAATCTTCATGCTCATATCTTTTTAGACCACAGCTTGCCATATGGTTACCTACGACCTTATGAGGATCGTGTTTCTTAAATTCAATGTCTACTAGTTTCATTTCCTCCAAGGCCGTGGCCTCCGCTTTGGCATGATCGAAATCTAATAAAGAATATGTACCAATGTGTATGGGAAAGGATGGCCATACCTTTTTCTGAACTCCTTTTAGTTCTTTGCTTATCTCGTCGAGCACAGTTTGCCTGGCGATTTCTCGACATACTAGCTTGACTGGTAATAATAGCGGTAGGGCAGATGGGGGAATAGAGCAGCCAAAAACCCTAATATACGAGAACTGTTCTTCTAGGTACCAGTCTGCCACACTGTTCAAGTTTGCCACGACTTTATCTAAAATCCTGGGAGGTGGATGGTCGAATATAACGACATGCATTGGTACCATTACACAGTTGAAAATCTCATAGACGAAGTATTTGGCTTTATCTTCCCAGAGTTTTGAGTGGTATACATGAATAGGCTCTGTGTTATTTGGAGTCCAACTCTAGCTAATTAATGGAAAAGGTGTCATGAAGCATACAACATCCATAATGTAAGCAAACATGAAAAATGTAGCTGCTTTCCCACTCGCCCTTTGTGCTTGATATTCTGTAACTTGGCTGGCCAGACTGTCTGATAACAATTTATCCCAGTCAAAACAATAACCCTTTGCTACTGTGTGGATAAGCGGTACCCATGGGAGCAAAAAATGCGCAGTATTCTCTCTTCCATAAAGCCTTCATACCATCATCGCTATATACATAAATTGTGGCTGTAACGAAGAGATTGCGTATATACCATGAGTGTCTGCTTTGAAATTTTCAGGGCATGAGCACCAATCATTGATCAGGCCGAATAAGATTTTTCCAAATTGCTCGCATTCTTTCTTTTTGAAACCCTCCAATAATTCAACATTGTAAGTAAAATTTGGTGTGGAAGACAATTTGTACATCGCCTACATATGCTCTGGCCTAAATGTCCCAACAACCACCTTCTGCACGTTAAATATTGTCCTAGTCGGGACATCTACGTGGTCCAGTGCCCATTTAACCATATCACAATAGGGAAAAATCCATGGCCTTGTTGCTACCTTTTGCATCTCTGACTAAGCGACCACTTTGTATTTGATATACAAATCATCTTTCTCATTGTCGCTTGAGTCGTCTGGGCAGTTTATCAGCTCGTATTGGAAGATGTTGAAAACCTGTGTCCATGTTTTGACTGTGTCGATGTTTCTAGGCGAGGTATCAGAAATAATATCTGAACTCTGACCTGAACTTTCACCAGCTGTTTTGGGCGTTTTCCATGGAGCCATGATAGAAAATCTCGAGATTATATTTCCTGTTACAGAGGCTGAAAATATAAACAATGGTTATCTTTCTAAATTGGCTCTGTGAAACTAGAATGAAATTCAAATAATGATGAAAATTATTTCGTTTAGAATACTCAAGTCTGTGCGGGTCCTTGTTGACACAACGTTTAATTCGAAAGATTTGGAAATAAAGAAAAATTTTACTTTCAATCATTTCCCTAATTCACTTATAAATGCCATAAATGTTTGATATTTCGTGACTTGGGATGATCGTAGAACCATTAAATTATTTACTCGTAAGCTCCATAGGTTTAAAGTTATTTAAGATATTAATTAATCCAGTTTAATTCTTTAATTAATCGCAATTAGTTCTTAATTCTTTTTGGACGTTTGTAGTCTCGGATGATTTTATTCTTAGTCTTGGGGCATGAACCCTAAATTTGTCATATTGCGATTTGGTTAATTAACTTTGACCAGACTTAAGCTCTTAATTGATCTTGATTAGTTTATAAATTTCGCGACCTCGGGTATCGGGATTACAAAGGTGTCGTTCTAAGGTAAAATCGCCAAGTCGCAAAGTTGCGATAATTAACTAACGTTAATTATCATTAGTCTTGTAATTAGCCAGGTTTATCTTAAGTTTCTTTCACAACTTTGCACATCAGACACTTGAAGGTCGCTCGAGGCGTGAATCCCGAATCACGAAAGCGCAATGCATTAAAATAGTGATAATCACTGCTTAATGTTTCGATGATCATGATTAAACTTAACCCGACTTCGCTATTTCACATGTCGGGACATTGAGAGTTTTGATATGTATAACTGCTAGATATGCGGAATTCCGAATCCAAGATTTGAGGTTTATGGTTATCGTTTTTTGTTATTTGAAAGAGTGGGTGACTTCAACCTTTTGGTAATTGGAGCATTTGCAAAAAAATATATGTGTTCCAACATAGGCTCCATCTAGGGATCTCATCTCCCTGTGGGACAAGAAGAACAATAGACCACATGCCTTTATTGGGTAAATGGAGTCATTACTTTATTTTTGTGAAACATTTTCAGAAAAAGGGTATAGAGAGAATATGAGGTTTCATCTTTATATCTGAAAGCTTTCGAAACTTAATCATTTACTAATCTCAATTTTAGGTCCTTTGATGACTTCCTCTTCCTTGAAACTGATTTTGGGTCTGCTTAAGATAATCAAAACAACCTTAGGAATTCTAATAGGTTCTGTCGATCTTTCTTGCATCAAGTCAAAGTAATTTCGGTGTTTTTTTAATCAAGGAGTCTCGCGTAAACTTGGGATGTAGATCTAGTCCAAAAGAAAACTGGTTACTAGAGTACAATATAATTCATGTAAAACAACCTTACAAATATCTTAGACATTGCTTAACTGCCAGCGAGCCTATTCAGTACCCTGGTGAAGTTATCTGATTCCCTTTATTGAATTTCCTTTCATCACTTCAGTTTGTAACTTTGCGTTTAAATGCTGAGATGAGGGCAATCATTTAATGAATTTCTTTTCATAATCTCTTTTTTTGTACTAGATGGGGGCAATCATTTCTGAATTTCCTTTCACCATCTGTCTTATACTTTCTTTTTAGAACATGAAGTGGGGGAAATCAATTTGTATAAATCATACTAGGGGTGATATTTGTTAATAATTTTGGCAACAAAGGTCTGTTAACTCACTCTGATTACTCTGGACAAGTCTTATTTTGACCTTCAAAACATCTTAGTCTGCAGGAAAACTTATGGGGGACTTTTTTGTTTCCAGGGGCCTTCTTCTGAGCAAGATTAATCATTTAAAACTTGTTAAAAGAACTAAGAGAGTTAGGATTAGCCTATACATACTTTTGTTTAGTAGGAGCCCGAGGAGCCATGAGGACTTGCCCTTTTTCTAAAGATTTGTTTGTCATCTTTCAGAGGTAAAGCGTGACCCCTCCTTCCTCTGTGGAGGCCATGGGGAGGCATATGGATTCAAGGGGAATAATACCAAAGATTTGGAAAGGGCGACAAAGGAAGTTTCTGATTTCATAAACGTGGTTGTTATAACGCAAACCTGACTCTTGAAAAATGTTCTATGAGTTCACTTTATTTCTTCTGCTTCCATTTATTTTAATTTTATTCAGATGATCGCTTTTATGATTTATTTTGAAAAATCGTTCTTTTGATAACACATATAGCGAGTATATTTATACATATAAGACCGTTGTTGCACCAGGTGATATTCTTTGGAAATCTAAATAATTTAGGGACTCATACCTTTGATTCACCATTTCACTCTCATCTAAGTAAATTATTTGTTTATCACCTGTTTCGGGATAACCAATATTTCTGATATACGACCACTTGTTTGTCTCCTTTGTAATGTTTGAGCTATCGACAACAATCTTGCGTAAAAACAACATGAAGAGTGTCAGGGTTTTACGAGTCATGACGTTCGATGAGTAAATTATTTTACATTTACTTTTCTATGAAATCACTGACCTATTTTATTTGCGTTGGAAGTAAGACTTACCTAAAAAATGTAAAAAATAGAAAACACAAACCGGTATATACAATGGGATTTTGGAAGTTGTTTATTGCATATAGTGCTTAAGATAACACCCATTGATAGGGGCGTTGAGGATTTTACCGTCCAAATTTTCCAGCAGAAATGAGTTCTTCCCTTCAGAAGCTGTAACTTTGAATGGTCCATACCAGATATGATCGAATTTGCCATGTTTGTCCGAGTCTTCTCTCCTAGCGTCCCATTTCAAAACTAAGTCACCAGGGAGGAATTCCCTATCTTTAGCCTTATGATAAAATAAGGCTTTCATGTTGTCTTGATATTTCTGAAGTTTTTCATCCACTTCAACCCTATTTTGCTGAACTTCGATCAGTTGATTTATTCTTCTTGTGACATGATTTGGTTCTTCCTTTTCATCTTGCCACAAAATCATTACAGGTAGAGACAAATTTATGGGTAATACTACATCAGTCCTGTATACCATTTGAAATGGAGAAGTACCGATTGATTTCTTGGTGCCTATCCGATTTGCCCACAAGGCATATTTCAAATGCACATGCCAAGCTTTCTTATTTTCATTCAAAAGTTTTTTTATTATGGTGATTAAGCTTTTGTTTGACGATTCAACTAACCCATTGCCTTGAGGATAGTACGCTGTAGAATGAACCAACACAATATTGTAATTTTGGAAAAAGCTAACCATTTCCATAGATTTGAATGCCTAGGCATTATTTGTAACTATCTTCCAGGGACAGCCGAATCTAGATAATATATTTTCTTCCAAGAAATTTATTACCACCGAATCTGTCGCTTTCCTGGTCAGGATAGCTTCTACCCATTTGGTGAAATAATCTGTAGCAGTCAGGATCCATCTATGTTGTGTGCTGGAGTGTGGATTGATTTCACTTATAAAATCTAACCCCCATTGTTGAAAAGGGGCTTCCGTTTTAACCAGGACCAAAGGTAACGCTGGGAGTTTCTGCTTGCCTGAAAATAATTGGCAGGAGTTACAGGCTATGACTTTGGCATTCACATCTACGAATAACTTAGGCCAATAATATCCCGCTCTCAGGATTTTATAGGTTGTTTCTCTCCATGCATGATATCCTCCGCACGCTCCCTTGTGAAATTCATTTATAACTCTTTCTGTTTCAGACTCTACTAGACAAACTAGTAGAAAACCTAGAGGGTCTTTCCAATACAACTGGCTTTCTGAGATACAATACTTTATTGCATGCAATTTCAATGTCCTAGTCTTAGATGGAGACATATCGTTTGGGCATTTCAGAGTCAGAAGATAAGATACTATGTCTTTATACCAACCCGAAGATGAAAACTTCTCTTCGATTCTGGTTGTAGCTATCTGGTCGTCGAATTCGTCTATGTCTAAATATCCTTCTTCTCTTGTAGGTTATTTATTCCAAGTGCTCTGAAATTTGATCCGGCTGGTAGCTTGGCCAAACCTTGTCCCTTTACAAGCTTTGTAAGTTTTACCTCTAGATTGTATTCTTGAATTTTAACCAGCCACCGACCCCTCTTCCCGTCACTATCAGGCTGAACCAATATATCCTTAACGGAACTAGTGGGTACATATGAAATGATCTTGGAATGCAGTATGTAGGTTCTGAAAGCTTTTAGTGCTTTCACCATGGCATATGCCTATTTTTCCATTACGTCGTACCTCAACTTTGCGTCTCTAAGGCTCTTACTGAAAAACACTATTGGTTGCTCAAAACCCTCTTCGTTCTTCTGGAGGAGTACCATTGCAATTGTGTGTTCAGATGCAAACAAAAAGATAAAAAATTCCTTTAGATAATCAGGGCTTGCCAGTACAAGTGCTTCACCTATAATTTTCTTGATGTGCGCAAATGATGATTTTGCTTCGACCGTCCATTTGACTTCGTTGTTTTTCTTGAGCATATATGTAATCAATTTCACAATTTCAGCAAAGTTTGGGGTAAATCTCCTCAAAATTTTTATTTTCCCTAAAAATCATTGGATTTCTTTTACATTTCTAGAAATATTTATAGTATCAATAGCTTCGACCCTTTTAGGATCAATTTTAATTCCATCTCGAGATACAATATGGCCCAAGATTTTAGCTTCTTGCATCGCAAAGTGAGATTTCTTGGGATTTAGAGACAAACCAAATCTACGACATTTCTCGAACGTTTGCTTGAGGTGGATTAGATGTTCTTCATCAGATTTGGAAAAAATGGTCAGATCATCGAGATAAATAACGACGAATTTATCTCTTTCTCCGATGAAGGTGATATCCATAGCTCATTGGAAAGTAGCATCGACATTCATCAAACCAAAATGCATTTTGTCATACATAAATGTACCCCATGGGGTGGTGAATGTTGTCTTTTATTTATCGTCTTCATTAACAACAATTTGTTTGTAACCGAAAAAACTGTCGATCATTGACATTCTGTTTGCTCCGAGCACTTTTTCTAGAACATGGTCAATTTTGGGTAGCGAATAATTGTCTTTGAGAGATGATTTATTTAAATTTATAAAATCTACACAGTCTGATTTCTCCGCTCTTCTTCCTAACTGGGACCAGATTAGCTACCCACTCAGAGTACCTGAGTGGTACAATTATTTTAGCGTCCAGGAGTTTTTTTACTTTTTTTTCGACCACGGGCAATAATATAGGATTGATTTGCCTGAGCTTCTATCTGAAAGGTTTGACACCTGGCTTTAAAGGAATCTTGTGTTCGATCACAGTGGTGTCATAAGTTCTCATCTCGTCATAAGACCAAGCAAAAACATCTTTATATTGCTCAAGTAAATATGCATACTTACCTTTCATCTCAGGAGGAAGATATTTTGATATTTTTACTATTCTAGGCTTTTATTTTGTACCTATATCACAATCTTTGACTTCTTCTGGTTGAGGTTGCAGAGTAGACTTTAAGGGCATGTCGTTTTGGTCAAATAGTCTTTCTAAGGGGATTAGACCTTTATGGATTTGGTTGTTTTTTAGTACTAACATGCAATGATTCACAATCTTTTCTTGGAACTCTTGAGGATCTCCCCCTTCTTGCATAATCCAAGTATGATCGTTCTGGTTTTCTTGGTCGATATGCGTCTCGACAAAGTCTTCCACCATTTCGAGGAACTTTCTGATCTGTTCATCGTCTTCGAACACCTGCCAGTGTTGTATATTGTTTGGTATGGAGGGTCTGTGCCTCATCTCTATGTGATACTTGAGTTTGAAAGCTGTAGGAGGTGCGAAAGTTGAGGCTGCTTTGGCTAATGATCAGCTTGCAGATTTTCTGTACGAGGAATGTAATGGACATTAATCGATGATAAATTTTTTTCCATTAAATCCCAGGCACAGTTTCTATAAAATTTCAATCTCGAGTGTTAGGCCTGGTACTGCCGATTTACTTGTTTCACAATTAATTCCGCATCTCCATAAACTTCCAAGTTTTTTATGTTTAACTTTTTGGCAGCTTCTAATCCCAAGACTAGGGCTTTGTACTCACATACATTATTCATGTAGTCTATGTCTCACTGTAGTATATAAGAGAAAGGAATGATAAACTCATCCCCAGGTGCTACAAAGAGTACTCCTGCGCCTGCTCCTTCACATGACGAAGCACCATCGAAATACATTTTCCAGATTCTAGTACTATATACACTTTATTTTATCTCTTTTGTTTTATTTTTTTCTGTGAAATCTTCAACACATTCATCTATATCGTCATTAATTGATAAAATACAATTTCCAAGATCCTGATCAATGACATAAACAGGGTAATTGCAAGGATTATGTGGATCACTTACCATATATGGTAGTCGTGTTTCCCGGTATAATCGGGTGAACTGTCCTCCGAAAATGGGAATCGTGGCGTATGTCATGTCCAGCTGAAGGGATCCTCCAAGCTTAGCACCCCAAGACCTGGATAATAGCATACCATACTTTAGAGGTATATCAACAATAACCACATCCATCAGAACACTTTTTACTGGGATCTATGCAAGATTTACTAGTAAGTCTTTGATCATGCCCATACATTTAACTTTTCTTGAATCAAAAGAATACAGATCTCCGTACGGCCTGGTAATTTCGAGGCCAAGTCTATCCATAATAGCCTTGGGCATCACATTATGCGAGGCTCCACAATCCAGCATGCAGTTATGTAGCAGACGATCATGCACATTTAGTGTAATGTAGAAAGGAGCAACGATATCTTTGGCCCCTTCAAAATGCGGACCAAAAATTATATTAGGATTATCATCTTCCAAATTTATAGCATCATCTTGACTTCCCATATCTGAAAAATTCATCATTTTGGTGATTTGTTTTCAGTAAACGGGGTTCTTTGCTAGTTCAACTAGAGGTATCGGTATTTTGATTTTGTTAATGTCATTTTCTAGGCTGAAACCTCCTATAGTTTTTTTTTTTCAGTTTCTCTGATTGGTACTTCGGTCTCCTTCTTTTCTGCTTTATTTGTTTGTATTGCTTTATTTTCAGTTGTTTTTGTTCCTGCCGTCTGTGTTTCGGCTGTCTTAGTTTTGGCACCTTGTGGGTCAACTCATTTTATTTTGGTGTTCCGTGTTTCAGTTTCCTTTGGAGCTGGTTCATATACTTCGCCTCTCGACATGATTTTCTTTGGTTGGGTAGTTGTTATGTTTTTAGTTTTAGACCTTAGATTATACTTGTTTTGGAGCTCGACCATTATAGTATTGATGATTCCTTGGCAAGCGGGATATTCTGTATTATTTGTGTTGCTATCCTCATTAGACCGATGTTATTTTTTTAAAGACCTCTCATAATCTTGTCTAGTTAAATGAGGTTGATAACAATCCTCGCCAAGATTATTCATATCTTCTTCTAAATCCTCAAAATCTTGTATGTCATTTCTTCCTATAAAATTTTCGTTTTTCAAAGGAGTCTGAACTTTTTGATCTTTATTTTTAATTTGTCTTTGTTGTATTTGAGGATTGGGATTCCCCCTGAATTCTCTCCTAACGAACTGATCTGCTTTAGATTGATCTAGTTCCATCTTTGAAATTTTATTTGACAGTTTTTTAAGTATCTTTGCCATATCATCCATCTTGTCGTCTGTAGACCTCCCAGATCCGGAGGGTCCTGCTTGTTCCCTAAATCGTTTAATCTCTTTGTTTCCCATTTCCATTTTTGTTTTTAATTTTCCAGAAGCCATCATATTTGACTCAATTTCTACGACATCGTCTCACATTCGGGTAAGTTCGACTGCTCTCCTTTCTCTCAATAATAGTGTGAAATCGGGTTCGAAAGCTCCTGCAAAAGTTACCTTTGTTGCAGGTTGGGAAGGTTTAACTTCGATTGGGATCTTTTTATATAATTTATTAAATCTTTGGATGAATTCAATAACAGTTTCTGAATTTTTCTTCCTTAAAGCCCCAAACTCAGTCAAATAATATAAGTGATCTTTCCTTTCACCCCATTGTCCGAGAAAAGAGTTTTCTAGTGCGTCGTAGGATAATATCGAACCTGCGGGCAAACTTCAAAACCAGGTACTCACCTGTCCTTCGAAAGTTTGAACAAACAACCGTGAATACACGTCTTCATGCTTGAGACCGAGAATATCCGTGAATTGATCAAATAAATTTATATGTTCAGCTGCGGTTAAGTCTCCTTCCCCTATAAAATTAGGTAGGTTTTTCATGTAGTTTTCAGAAAAATCATGAAGGGATATTGGGAGGACCAAAGGAGCATGTCTGGCAGTTACTTTAGTGAAAATCCTGGGGGGTGGGGGTGGGCCTTGACTGCCCCCTCCTCCTCCTTTGGCAGCTGCCATAGGTATTCTAGGAGAGGAAACCGGTACGTTATAAATAGGGTTTTCAAAGATGTACAACGATCCTTTAGCTTGTTTGGGATGAAGTGAAAAATATTCTGAGAACCGTTTATCAGGAGATGAAAAATTGAAAAAGGGGGAAACGAGATATGGGGACTCGGTTCCTCTGACTTGCAAGATATGTAAATGGGAGAATATGCAGTAGTCAAATCCGAGTGTATGGTATACTCTTCTAGACTTTGTGAGGTTGGGAAATTTAGTTCGAGAGCTGATGGGGTATCGATTGAAACAAACTTTACAGTAGATGTCTTACCTTCACTTACACAGGAGGTAGTCGAATGAGCTTTAGCCTTAATTTCAGGTAGAACAAATTTAGGGTTTATGGTTTCAAGTAGAACCTTAGCCTTAGACTGTGTGGATTTAGGTTGGTAAACTACAATAGCTTGCTTAAAGAATCCTCTTGGTTTCAATATTTTTTCAAGGTCGAAAACAAGCGTGGTCCGCTTATCATCTGGGTTTTGTCTGGTGTTCCTTCGACCGGATGCCAGCTTATTTAAATTGTGGAGTTGCCAAGTGAATAATAAAAACTAAGCCTTTATAATGTGTTTAGTCTTTGTTCACTATCAAAGAAAGAAACTTGCAAATGTCGTTCTCCCAAGAAAAAATAACTTCGTTTCTCCGTCCCCGACAATGATGCCAAAAAGATGTTGTTCCTGAGTTTATACTAAGGCTACAAGTATAATGTCAGGAATCAAAAAATGAGGGAAAGGATTTCGATGTTTGCCTTTTACCATATAAATAACAAGAGAAAGTTCTTTGAAACAAATTAATATTATAACAGTTCAGAGGCTGTTTCTAGCATCTGAGTTAAATTTGAAAAATTGAATGAAATGAAAGAAAAACACAAAGCTGCTAATCAAAGCAAGGCATCAATTACTGAAGAATATTACTCTGTAACAGAAGAACAAAGTGAGCGATATAACTTTCAATGAAGTGTAAAATATAACATCTAATCAACATTCAGCTCTTGTATTAACTAATAGTGAATAGAGAAGAAAATCTACTTGTTATTAGATTACTGAGCATACCATAACCACAATAGAGGTTGTACTAATTTGAGATTTGCATTCATCAAAGAAAATATATGAAAGTATGTGGGAATATGGAAAGACAAAGAAAACATAACTCAGAATAGATGAGATGTAGAATCTCTGGCCTGCATTTGTATTAATTCTCATTAAAGAGAGTCTTCTCCTTTACAATCGATAAAAAGCAGCCCTGGTTTCTTTCTCAAAATGTATATTTATACTAGATTAAAACGTTTCGAATTCTATCATTCGGTTACAAATGAAAAGATGAAACATTTCACTTCGTTGTCCCCTGTCTTCCTTCATGCTGGCGGGGTGTTTTCCTTTCTTTGTCCTCTAGCTCCGAAATAGGATGGAATAAGCAACTGTATTACTAGCCTCCAAAAGTCTTCTCTTTCCCCTGTTCAATACAATTGACACACTTTTCTACCGACTGAGCTAACAACTTGGGAAGTTCAGTTGGTCATTTTCTTCTAAAGTGTAGCACTTCCTTTCCAACTGTGGCAGCCTTTCTCCTATTTTCCTTTCTTCTAAAATTGTAGACAATAACTGCAGATTTGGTTTTATCAACCATTTATCTATTTGGGCAATATCGACTTATCCGAGATAGTTCAACTTGGTCTCTTTCCACATTTTCCTTGATATCTAGCAGATGTTTAACTATGTTAATTTTTCCCAACATTCCAGAGCTATTCTCCTTATCGAGATCTAGCAATTTTTTATTTATTAAGCCAAAGGTTTCTTTACAAGAGTCTCTCACCTCTTTAGCCATTTTTCTGTTCTCTGATAGATTATGCTCCCATGCTTTTAACAGGATGTTACCTCTGGTTTGTTCTCGAATGAATAATCTGGAAGCGATGACCATTTCCTCTTTCGCCGTTGCTATAATAGCCTCTTGGAAAGTACTTCGAGCCACCTTAGCTTCTCTCTCTCTTAAGGTAATTTTGTCTAAGGCTTAATCTATCAACTGAAAATGTTCCTGGATGATTTCTACTTTAGTAAGTAGACTCTATTGAGTTGCTTCTATCTTCTTTCGTATTTCAGTGGCTTGAGTTCGAAATACCGTTATATCTATGACCTAGCTATCAGTAGAATTTAATTTAGATTGCAGCTGTTTTATTAACTCCTCCTGTTGACTTCCTTGTGCTTGACTTGTCTGAGCCAACTGTTGCATTTGCTCAAGATTAAATTTGAGCTGTTCGATTTCCTATTGTTCGACTGCTCTGGTTTGTTCAAAATGTTTGTATGCCTCATTCCTGGCATTCGTCTTTACAACTGCTATCTGAGTCTGTAATTTTCTAATCAACAGGTCCCTTTGTTTCAGCCATTCCTTCAAGGTTCCAACTAAATATTTGTTGGTCATTGCATAAGCCCCCAATGTTCCTGCTATCTCATTGGTGAATTCTTCTTCTTCTAAAGATTCTCCATCCGTTAATATTCTATACTTTTTAGCTGATGCACCCGCTTTTTGATATGTTTCTCTCTTCACCACAACCTTCCTTTTCTTGCTAAAAAAGAAATCGCTAGGAGGAAATTATTCTATAGAGATAGGTGTTAAATCCTCTTTAGATATCATCCCTGCATTGGGGTTCCCCTTTATAGATTGTAAGGGTGTGATGGATGGAATGGGACTGCTGATTTCTTTGGATGCTTGTTTTATGATAACATCTGTGTCTGGTTCATTTGATGGAGACAAGGGTGTGTCTCCTACCCCTTTTGAGGGGGTCTCTGTTTGATCCTTGACCTGTTTAACTGGTGTATCTGTCTCTGGGAGTTTTTTCTCTTGGCTTGGGATCTCGGTTTTCTGTTTTGAGGTCTCAGTGTCCTCTGTGTTCTCCTGATTTTTTTGTTTCCCAGGATTTGTATCCGTTGAACCTTGGGCTCCTATTTGCTGTGCATCTGGAGGTTTTGAGGTTTTGCCCTGCAAAACTTTGGGGAGGCCACTTCTCTGGTGTTTATGGAATTTGTAGAAATTGGTCATATATTCGGGCAACAAAGCTTGAACTCGACTTAAGACTTCTGAGTAGGATCTCACTCCTCGGAACATTTCGTCATGAGGGGAATCTTCATGCTCATATCTTTTTAGACCACAACTTGCCATATGGTTACCTACGACCTTATGAGGATCGTGTTTCTTAAATTCAAAGTCTACTAGTTTCATTTTCTCCAAGGTCATGGCCTCCGCTTTGGCATGGCCAAAATATAATAAAGAATATGTACCAATGTGTATGGGAAAGGATGGCCATACCTTTTTATGAAATCCTTTGAGTTCTTTGCTTATCCTGTCGAGCACAGTTTGCCTGGCAATTTCTCGACATACTAGCTTGTCTGGTAAGAATAGCGGTAGGGCATATTGGGGAACAAAGCAGCCAAAAACCCTAATATACGAGAACTGTTCTTCTAGGTACCAGTCTGCCATGCTGTTCAAGTTTGCCATGAATTTATCTGAAATCATGGGAGGTGGATGGCTGAAGAAAACGACATGCATTGGTACCATTACACAGCTGAAAATCTCATAGACAAAGTTTTTGGCTTTATCTTCTCAGAGTTTGGAGTGGTAAACATGAATAGGCTCTGCGTTATTTGGAGTCTAGGTCTAGCTCATTACTGGAAAAGGTGTCATGAAGCATACGACATCCATAATGTACGCATACATGAAAAATGAAGCTGCTTTCCCACTTGCCCTTTGTGCTTGATATTCTGTAACTTGGCTGGCCAGACTGTCTGACAACAATTTAGCCCAGTCCAAAGAGTACCCTTTTGCTACTATGTGGATAAGCGGTACCCATGGGAGCAAAAAATGCGCAGTATTCTCTCTTCCACAAAGCTTGCATACCATCATCGCTATATACATAAATCGTGGCTGTAACGAAGAGATTGCATATATACCATGAGTGTCCGCTCTGAACTTTTCAGGGCGTGAGCACCAATCTTTGATCAGGTTGGATAAGCTTTTTCCAAATTGCTTGCATTCTTTCTTTTTGAAACCCTCCAAGAATTTGGCATTGTAAGTAAAATTGGGTGTGGGAGACAATTTCTACATCACCTGCAGATGCTCCGGCCTAAATGTCCCAACATCCACCTTCTACGCATTAAATATTTTCCTAGTCGGGACATCTACATGGTCCAACGCCCATTTAACTATATCACAATAGGGAAAAAGCCGCGGCCTTGTTGCTACCTTTTGCATCTCCGACTGAGAGACCACTTTGTATTTGATATACAAATCATCTTTCTTGTTGTAGCTTGATTCGTCTAGGCAGTTTATTAGCTCGTATTGCAAGATGTTGAAAACCCGTGTCCATGTTTTGACTGTGTCAATGTTTATAGGCGAGGCATCATAAATAATATGCGAACTCTGACCCGAACTTTCACCAACTGTTTTGGGCGTTTTCCGTGGAGCCATGATATAAAATCTTGATATTATATTTCTTGTTACAGAGGATGAAAATATAAACAATGGTTATCTTGCTAAACTAGCTCTGTGAAACTAGAATGAAATTCAAATATTGACGAAAATTCTTTCGTTTAGAATACTCGAGTCTGTGCGGGTCCTTGCTGACACAACGTTTAATTCGAAAGATTTGGAAATAAATCAAGATATTACTTTCAATCATTTCCCTAATTCGCTTATAAATGCCATAAATGTTTGATATTTCGTGACTTGGGATGATCGTAGAACCATTAAATTCTTTACCCGTAAGCTCCACAGGTTTAAAGTTGTTTAAGATATTAATTAATCTAGTTTAATCCTTTAATTAATCTCAATTAGTTCTTAATCCTTTTTCGACATTCATAGTCTCGAATGATTTTATTCTTAGTCATGGGCCATGAACCCCAAATTTGCGATATTGCGATTTGGTTAATTAACTTTGATCAGACTTAAGTTCTTAATTGATCTTGATTAGTTTATAAATTTCACGACCTCAGGTATCGAGATTACAAAGGTGTTGTTCTAAGGTAAAATCGTCGAGTCGTGAAGTTGCAATAATTAAGTCGACTTTGAGGTTGTTACAAATTTATGTATCAGATGGAGAAAAAGGATAAGGGCAGATGAAATGAAGGTTCTGCTACGATTTCTAATGAAAGACTCTACTCAATATCTATGAGATCTAGAGAAAATACTGGACTTGAAAGGAGAGGTGACTATTTAATTTTTTAACGAGCTTGACACAGGAAAAGAACTATGCTCATAGTTCTAGGTTCAATCCCCATATTTCTGTTTCATTTTTTAACGAGCTTGCCACATAGAGGAGAAACTATGCTCGTAGCTTTTGTTTCATTTTTTAACGAGCTTACCACAAAGAAGTAAAACTATGCTCATAGCTTCTCCTTGATAATGGCTTCCAAGAGGACAATTTTTTGGAAGGAATACATGTCAAGGGACAAATGTCAGCCATGGCTTCTAGGATATCTTCACTAGATGGAAGAAAAACAGTCAGAAAGAAATACATGTTGACAACCTCGATAAGGTTAGGGAGATCTGGATCTAATAGCCCTATCGAAGAGATGACCATGTCAACTACTGGATCCAAGTTAAGAGAAGGGAGATATTATCTCTCGTTCATAATTGAGCACATGGGACAGGTTGTTACATAATTGACTTGCGGCAGAGTGAACATCGTTGACCATTAGATGAGTGTCCATGAATGAAAGTTGGTTGATCATTACTATGTTTCCATTGTGAGGGAAACATATCACTCGAAAGAGAGTGGACAAAAAATCTCTCTTAGCATAGACATAGTCTCAATCGAGGAGTAGGTTAAAATCCAAGGGGTTATGAACTACCATCACATCGATGTAGACCATTTTTCCTCCCAATGTAACCAAAAACTGAGGAATGATCCATAAAGATTGACTAACTCTTCTGTCAAAGGTCAACAGATTCCGAGTCACAAGCGCAAGCTGCGGGGAACCAAAAGCTTTCCAAGCATTCGTGGATAAGACGCTAACAAAAGCACATTTATTTATTATAGTGTTAGGAATATTCCTATCAAAAGCCTGCACGGTGATTTGGAAAGGCACAAAAGAAGGAAGACAAGGTTCTGTCAAATGGTTCCAATCAATAGAAATTATCTGATTGCTTGAAGGGGGTGCCATCAGGATGGGCGAAGTGCCCTCTTGTCCGAGTGAATCACTATTAACAAGGTAGACCTGAGCGACATCCTCACTCTTTGAATGAGTGGGATCAATCGATGATGGACTCAAAGCGACCACTTGGGATGCACTTCTTAAGGGAGGAGTGGGATCAATCGATGATGGACTTAGATCAACCACTTTGGGTTCACTCTTTAGATGAAGAGTGGGGTTGATCGATGACATAACCAAATCAACTACTTGGGTTAGTGGTTCAAGTAAGGATGAAACTAGATTGACCACCTGATCAACGATATTGACCAGTCCATCAACTAACAATGGGTTGGGAGAGATCTTACGATAACCAGTTGGAAGTTGAAGCTTTACCAAAAGATAAGAAGCCTCGTCCATACGAGGGAAAAGGTGAGAGTGATGATCACCTTCACATAACATACAAGGAAATTTGATGATTTTATTCTTCTTAGCAACCTTAACGTCACTAGTTGATGGGGTGTCACCAAGATGTCCAGGAGGGGATGATGACATGGAATACCACATTTCTAAGATTTTGGGGAGACCAGGGCAATCCCTCAGAAAGTAGTCACCCTTACAAAGCATGTAAGGGAATTTGGGTTTAGGATTCTTCGTTTTAGACTTGTCGACTTTATCAAAACTCCTAGTACGATTAATAGTAGCTGGTTGCTTAAATCCAAAATGAATTGATGTGGTTGGAGGCTTGGTATCTTTCTGATTCTTCTTTTCTTCTCCTTTCATTTCTTCTTCTTCTTATCAACCTTGCTACTTGATTTAGAGCTTTCACTAGGTGAAGAAGGAGAAAAGGAAGACGAGTGAAGAAGGCAAAAGGTTGACATGAGGTTGATTTGTGGGTGGTGTGCTTACATTTGAAGCATTAGGTACATTTGAAGCACTGGGAAAAGTCGATATCACTGGAGTGGGGAACAACCAAACCGATAACTCGATGGTGAGTCTTGGAAGACTCAGTGTGGCAATGCACGAAGGATCAAAATTTCTAGAAGAAGGAAAGGTGAAAGGTTCCCTGTGAAAAGGGGTTCCTTCATTGGTACACCCAAGAAATGATGCCATTGACACTGACTCGACCTAAGGTCCACTAGAGAAAAAAAATAGCACACACTACAAATATAAGAAGCAAACAATCAAACAAACCTTCCCAGAATGAAACCATTAGTTGGTGATGAAATCCAACATCGCGAGATCAATATAGGAAGGGGATGGGATAGAGCGGGTGGATCAGTTATGTTGGTGACCTGCTTAACGAACTTACGCCTTGGTGCAAGTTCACACATAGTTTTACTCATGGGTTTACCCTCTAAGGAGCCGGAGTGAGTTTGACCAACGTCTGACCCAGGTACTATGAAGATTCCCCTTCACCGTCACCTTGTGTATTAACCCTACAGTTATAGGCCACTAAGTTTACAAACTTGTAGTTAGCCTCCGGGAGGGTACAGTTGACAGTTGGGAAAGAACATATGGGTAGGATAACATGTATGAAATTCTCCAAGAGAACTAAAGACAAGTGGACTAAAATACTATTGAGGACCCCGAACGGATTTGGGATTCACGAAGCTCTGAGACCAAATGAAACCAATCTTTTTCTCAGGAAGAACCCACAATATACGATCTTTTCGCTATGTGGGTTAATCTTCATAGGGGAAATCTCCACTGCTCTCTCGCAAGTGACCTCGTTTTTAACCCATGTGTTAGAGGGGGATCCCGATTATGCTTATACGGACAATTGGATTTACTTCTCCCTAGCACAAGATTCTACGCTTGTCTGATGGCCTTGGAGAGTTATCCTCACAACCTATTCCAAAGCTCTACACTTTAAGATAATGTAGGTTTTCTACTGGATAATATAAAAGTGTCTGGTCAATTGTATAAGCACTTCATTTTAGGGCCGTTGTTTACTCAATGGTGCGAAAGTGAAATGTATGATGTTTTAGACTCGACTCCAAAATAATGCAAAATAATGAGATGCAAATATTTTTCTTCAATGAATCCCACATACGGGATGGAGAAGAGGTTTAACTTTTTTTAACAAAAACACCCAATTCCCAAATGCAGTGTCCCTATCTACAGCAGCCAAAAACAAGAATGCAACTATATTCTTTGTTTGATTATAATATATAAAGAAAGTAGATGCAAATCCGTTAACACTTCATTATTTTCAATCAAAATGAAAGAGTTGAATGCAAATACAAAAGACACAAAGAAAAAATATTTCAAACAAATAATGCACTCACATGATAACAAGAACTGAAAGAAAAAGTATGGTAAATCCCTCAATCAAGAACTTGAAAATCGACAAGCATTCAAGGAATACAAGAAAGTTCAAAGAAGAATCCAAAAAATGTTAGGGAGAAAGAGAAAACTCAACTGTCTTGACAAAACAAGCAATAAGAAAGACAAAACCAAGCCAGGTTGTGGTAAGCATAAAGTCTCAAATCAATCAAAGAGGAAATATTTGAAAATTAACTTAAGACCAACAATCCTTTGGAGACATTTTCAATCAGTCAGATAACTAGAAGTTTTTGCAAGACCCAGATGAAACCAAGAAGAAACAAGGCGAATCAATCTCGCAATACGGAAAAGGTCACAAGACCAAACAAGACATCGATAATAGTGTTAAGAATCCATATCCTCAACCTAAACAAAGTCACAAGCAAAAGTAAAAAATCTAGGCAAAAGACCTCCAACGAAGGGCTAAGAAAAACATGGCAGATTCTCCCGGATCTATTCAAAACAAGAGAGCAACGCTCCCTAAAACAAAGAGACAGAGTGCTATAACGCTCCCTAAGGGACCACTGAGGAGTGTTGATTAGATAACCAACATATTGGTAACAACTCTGGGGGAGAGCTAGTCCTGTAGATGCTTGAAAATAAGCATATAAAAACAAAAACTCAGCAGAGACTGGCTTGGTAACTATGACTACTGCTTGATGGAACAGAGGGAAGAGGGAAGGCTTAAAAAACAATCAACCAAACAAGATCAAACTAGGCAAGGTTCAAACGATCCAAGGAAAGATAAGTCAATGTCCTTCCCCAGTGAGTCGCCAATTTCTATTATGGAAATATTCCCCTACGGATAGGTGAAGTTTCCCTTGGATTATAGACCCCTATACCAAGACAGAAACACTACAAATGGACACTAACATCCATTTGAATTCAGTTTAATCAATCAGAAAGAGAGAAGGAGAAAGACTGTGATGCACCATGTTTCGAAGTTTGTCCTCACTGCTTCTAATCCAAGCATGATCTCCAAACTACTCAACGCAACTTGATACCTGCAATAGGTGACAAAGCAAAATAAAGAACTCCTACTCTACAAGATTAGATCAAACAAATTCATCTACAAAGATTGAAGGAACAATAGACAAACACATGAAAGAATACACAAGCTTGAAGGAAATAAGCCAAGTATATTAAAATGAGAACCCAAAGAGAACAATTATAGACCACGATTGATACAGTTGCAACAACCTCCCCAAGCTCTCCTCATCCATCCCTTGCACGATTCTACCAAGATCATAAGTTTGATATCTGAAAGCTTCCTCCTTTTCACCTTGGAAAGCCCTCAATATATAGGCTTGAGAGGCATAACAACCATGAGAAAATGAGGGGTATGGTTGAGGATATGGTTCCTTGAGGCTTGGATCAGATCCTAAAGTGAGGCCCAAGCATGAGGGTTGAACACAACTAACCCAATCTCAAAGAGTTGGCCCATATATTAAGGTGGGGGAGATCCCTCCTTTCTCTCAACAACATCAACGCTCCCCCGAGAGAGAGATAGAGTGTTGATCCTAGATCAATGCTCCCCTATAGTGGTAGAGGGGGTTCTATGCGTGCACCCAAAGTATGGACAGGGGGGCGTTGATCTTCATAAATGCTCAAAAAAGGGTCGAAATTTCCAAGGAAAAAGTGTGCTTAGACCAAACAATGATGGTTTTTCTCCTCCCATATGACTTAGGGGTCATGAAAAACTATTTTAATGGTGTCAAGGGGTGGCGACACACACCTCACAAAGTGAACGTGACACTTGAGAAGGTGCATACGACACTTACGACAATGAATGCGACACTTACCAAGGTGCATACGTCACTTTGCGACACTCAGGGGTGCAAAATGCAAGTGTGTCAATTTTGATGTGTAACATACATCCAATCTTCCAAGTTTTTTTATTTAAAGAAGGTATTTGGTTACAAAATATTTATTCAAACTACTGTGCTAGAGCATGATGAAGAGGGGATAAACATTCTAGAACTTAAAGCAATTCTTGAAATATAGAGCAAGCAACTATGAAACCAAGCAATTACTAAGTACCTCATCAAATGGAGGATGTGAATAGCAAAAGATGGCACTTGGGAAGATATTTTTTTATAAAAAGGAATCCTCATCTAATCAAGCATTGTAGGCAACACTTGTTTAAAGGGGTGGGGCATTTTAAGCCCCTAAAACTTGGGTAGTTTCATTGGTATTGGTATATTATTGTTGTCACTATGGGTCTACGGGATCATTATTTGTAATTTTACCCTTTATCTCCTATATATACCACGAGGATCTAGTTTTATAGATAATCAATGATTATTTGTAAACATAATATGTAAAGGGGGTTACTCCCTTGAAATGATATTTCTGTTCATTCACTTTTTATCATTCCCAAGGCATGTCATTACTTATTCTTTATAATTTTATGTTATTTGGGGTATTTGGTCCATAACACAATGTGAAACTCTCAAGACATATTATCTATGAGAGGCAACAAGAGGGCATATACCCCACCTCCTCTTACAAATACTGAAGTGGCCTTGCCTCTGAAAGAAGCACAAAATAAACCTAAGGTTTGTAACTTGGAGTTTTGTCTCTATATTGTTGTTTTTTTTTTAATATGTCTTTGCAGAATGACTGTCCTTGGCGATGAAGTTGTCCTTGCTTGGTAGGGATGGAAAACTAGGATTGCATTGTAGAAATGTTTTCTTGGAATATTTATTAGTAGGATTAGCTGCGTGTGGATGGGAGGGGTAAGGGGGTCGATCAAATGATGATATAAAACCTAATGACATCAAATCCATATGACGTCTTAGACTAGTTATATGAGAATGTTGAGGATGATAATATGGACTGTATAGCTCCCAATTCCCAATGAAGTTAGAACCATGGAATGTCAAGGGTGTAATATGCCCCATTAAAAAATACAGGTTACAGTAGGACAAGGACTCTATTCAAAGTTCTTGATGTGTTTTGTTTACAAGAAGTTAACATTACGAGGGATTTTTGCTTAAAACTACTTTGAATGTGATTTGGTTGCATGGCACCATGTTCTTGATGAATCATGGTGAAGGGAGAGGGGGTCTGATGCAATTGGACTCCCCTAATATGCTTTGGTCATCATAGGGTTAAGAAGAAACCCCTTGTGGTGCATGGTATGTATTTATTAAATCTTGATGGTCATTTATTGGTCCCTGCCATCATATACATATTAAATGATGCAAAGAAGAGGGGCACCTTTTATAGGTGTATGGTTAATGAGTTACTAGAGGCCCATTGGATTATTTGTGGAAAAATTAATATGGCACGACTTTGGATGATAAATAGGTATATTGCCTATCTTAATGCCATAGTTTGAGAAGTATGCATGGAATGCACTTAAACTAGTCTTGGGTTGCATTACCCTAATAAGTTTAACCATAGATATTAATTAAAGGCATGGTTCACTTGGTTGATTTTTTGAGAAGGCTCAAAGAGTATCCTCAAAATGTTGGGGTTGAGCTATGTTGTCTAAGTAAAAAAAATATATTTCAACTTTCTAAAGTTGGGTTGTTACATTCTTGGAGTCTAAAAAATCAACCTAGTTACTTTTCAATCTCATGGGGTCTAACAAAATGAGGCTTCACAAAACTAGATTAATTTTAAATATCTCTCACTTGAAGAACCTAACTTGTATAAATGTATCAAGGATTTGGAACCTACTATCTAATCTAAGGGGGTATGAGGGGTGGATTACATGATGGGAGGATGCCATCACACCCATTGCCACATTTCTTAGAGGGTGTGGGCAACACATTATCATTATTCAAAGAAAGTGTCATAAGGTTGTTAAAGATGAACTGGGATATAAGTCTCAACCATTACAATCCAATCGCTATGATGAGGAATACAAGCCAAAATGACAAAAAAATTACATGTTAAAAGTTGATGAGGTGCGATGGGCAAGGGAGGTTTTATTCACTACCAGATTTTGTATGATTTGCTACCAAACAACATCCCAAAAATACTTTTCTCCCTATAGCCCCTCGAATTTGTCTCTCTTGCATCTAATTTACATTAAAATGGTGGTGTGTACATCTCAACAAGTCCATATTTGAGTTAGCATTACCATCACTTTTTGGACACAACTATGTTGAAAATAAATATACAAATAAAGATAAATGTAAAGTCATTGTTAGAGCCAAAAAATGCTTTTTGACAACACATTTTGGTTTGGATACTGATACATATTTTTTCATCTTCATTTGGTAATAATTGTGTCAGAATGTATGTCCAAATAAGTTTATTATAAAAATGATTTAATCATACGACAATTTCTTCTTTATGCATTGAAATCAAATTAGAAATTATATAAGTGATTTTGGAGAAGTTCTTCTAATAATTATTGCATATATGGACATGCTTGAATTTAGGCCTAATATGTTAATGGTAGATTCTATTAGCCCACTAAAATTTAACCCAATAACAACGATTGACTATGAATGATCTTGGTTAACCTTGGTAGACCACGATTACATTCAATTATTCAAGGTTGATGCTACCCCATTAAATGGCCACTAACCTTGGAAATTATAACCATTAACAAATATGTTAGGGTCCTAACCCGCACATAGGTAGATCAATATATTCAGATGTAATAAAGGTCAATATTAATAAGGCTTTTCAATAAAATAGAATAAGGCGGATGTAAGAATACCTAATAGAAGCTTCCACTTCTAGAAGGATCTTCCTCTAGATGCTTCTCTTGATAAACATATTTAGTATAAATAAGGGTTGAGGGTATGAAAACCCTAGCTTGGAGATTATCATAACAGAGCGCTGCTCGATTGGAGGTTGCCCCCTC
>JASDQU010739744.1:73686-89807 GCA_032191745.1 Picea mariana | reverse complement strand
GGGGGGGGGTCCGAAACCATGAGGAGGAGCCACGTTAGGTGGGCCCGAGCACGGGGAAACCACCATTCTGGACCCCCCCCCACCGTTAAAGTTAGAAGGGTCAGGGGGGTCTGAAATCATGTGAGGACTGTCAATCTAGGAGATGGAGAATCCGCCAATGGTGATTAGCGTTGGAGTTAGGCGCTCCACGATAAAACACCTTTTTGTCATGTCTTTGAAGTCTTGAACTCCACAGAACCGTTGATCTGGAAGAGGAGGCCATATATTCACTGTTGAAGATCAATCCTGTCACTTGCGTGCCTTTAGAGCCCGAATGGCCTATTTTGATTGGCTGCTAGTTCTGCTGACTCTTACCGAGCTGTCCACTAGATGTGTCGAACCTGGCCGTCTCCTGCGCACACAAAAACTAGGTGGACCTACTGGATGCTTAGTTAGTGACCACTTATGATAACGAGTATTCCAAATTCAAACTAGAACATGTGATCTTCACTCAAGAAACACAACGATGGTGCAAATACACAAATCCAAATGGGGGCCATGAAAAAATAAATAAAAATGGGGAATATGCTAAGCAAGCAACAACAAAACTCAACATTGATGGATGGATGGGGTGAGAGATAGAAGAGGGCAGGGGTGCAGACCTAGGTAACAACATTGGCTCCAACTGGGGATAGCTCGTCCCTGTGAGGTGATGAGAACTGTAGATCGGTGCCTTAGGATTAAACAACTGCTCTTACCTTCCATTACTTACCTATGTTCTTGTCTGCCAGCCTTGTGTTATCTGTTACTATGCCTCAGCCATGCATTTTATTTAACTGAAAATTGAAACTACACCCCAGTGCCTTTGTTGGGCTATGGAGTCGTTATTCACACATAACTACCTAATCAAAAGCAAAAAGGAAAGCATATATAGTACAAGAGGGACCTTCCCTCATCCTTAAACAAAGTAGTGTTTCAGGAAGCGCCCATTTACTGGGCCTCCAAAGATATATGCATCATCTAGATTGTGTAAGATAAACATATTATTGTCCAAAGCTTCAACCACCTTAAAAGTGCCAAACCAAAGGTTGTCAAACTTACCGTGCTTGGACTTATCATCCCTTCTGGCATCCCACCTCAAGATCAGGTCACCCTTTTGAAAGATTTCCTTCTTGGTTTTCTTGTCAAAGGTTGATTTGACCTTGTTCTGGTATGTTTCTGTCCTCTAATCCAGTTCTTCTCTCCTTTGGTGAACCTCTATGATCTGGAAGATTCTCCTTTGGATGTCATTTGGCTCCTGAATCTCTTCTTGTAAGAACTTTAGGACTGCTATACCAAACTGAGTGGGAAAAACAATGTCTATGCCATAAACAAGCTGAAATGGTGAGGTTCCCAAAGATCTCTTGGTGTTGATTTTGTTGGCCCATAAAGCATACTTGAGTTTAGAGTCCCAGGATTTCTTGTTTTCCGTCAACAACTTCTTGATAATCCTGATGAGAGTTTTATTTGATGATTCTGCCAGGCCATTTCCCTGAGGGTAATAAGGTGTGGAATGTGTCAAGGAAATGTTATGACTTCCACAGAAGTCAATCAAGGCTTTCGAATTGAATGCTTGGGAATTGTCTGTCACTAGCTTACTGGGGCAACCAAATCTGGCAAAAATATTAGTTTCCAATAAATTCATGATCACCTTGTCAGTGGCATTCCTGATGGGCACAACCTCAATCCACTTGGTGAAGTAGTCGGTGGCAGCGAGGATCCACTTGTGTTGTCCATTGGAGGGTGGATTTATCTCTCTTATGAAGTCTAACCCCCATTTCTGAAATCGACCACTGACAGTGTTAGGTTTTAGGGGTAGTGATAGTAACTTCTGTTTTCCTGCAAATATTTGACACTTATTGTAGGCCCTAAGAGTAGAAAATACATCAGAGAAAAGGGTGGGCCAGTAGTACCCTACCCTTAGGATCTTGAGAGCTGTGGCCTTCCAATGCTAGTGCCCTCCACATACTCCTTTGTGCATTTCTTCTGTGACTTGTTTGGATTCATTTTCATCAAGGCATTTTAACAGGATGCCAACAAGATCCCTCCAATACAAACTCTGGTTTGAAATGCAGAATTTGATAGCCTTTAACTTGAGAGACTTGGCCTTTGTCTTCTTCACATCTGGTGGACATTCAAAATGCTACAGAAAATAAATGATGTTTTTATACCAAGGTGAAGAGGAGTAGTATTCAAATACATGTAAGTTGTCTTGTCCAGGCTGTATGATGGGTGCATTTGATTGGGTGAATATTTGATGCAATTCTAGCACCTTACAGTTTGATTATGACAACAACTTGGCAAGTCCTTGTCCCTTGATCAACTTGGTGGGTTTTATGTGCAGGTCATACTCCAATAGTTTGACAATCCACTTCCCTCTTTTTCCCTCACTATCTGGCTAGACTAGAATCTCTTTGACACTGCTGCTAGGAACAAAGGCGATTATACTAGACTGTAACACATAAACCCTGAAGGCTTAGAGTGCTTTGACTAGTGCATAATCCTGTTTCTCTAATATATCATGCTTCAACTCAACATCTTGGAGGGATTTGCTGAAAAAGGCTATGGGTTGTTCATGCCCTTCTTCATTTTTCTGCAGTAGCACAATAACAATGGTCTCCTCCAAGGCAAAGGAGAAGATGAATAAATCTTTTGGTATAGTCATGGTTGGCTAACACATGGGCTTCAACTAAAGCCTGCTTGATCCTTTGGAATGCTGATTTTTCCTCTAGTGACCATTTTATCACAACATATTTCTTCAACATGTTAGTGATAGGCTTCATAATTTCAGCAAAATTTGACACAAAACGTCCGAGGAAGTTTATCGTACCAATAAAAGACTGGATAGCCTTGTTATTTCTGGGGATCTCAATCTCTTGAATGGCACAAACCCTCTTTGGATCAATTTTTATACCTCATGTTGATATGATAAGGCTCGGGAGATTTCCTTTTGGCATGGAAAAGTGGGACTTCCTAGGATTCAGAGATATTCCATATCTCTTGCATTTCTTGAAAACCCGCTCCAAATGATGACTTGGAGAAAATGGTGATGTCATCCAAGTATACAACCATAAATTTGTCTTTTCCCCCCACGAAAGCTATGTCCATGGCCCTCTGAAAAGTGGCCTCTAAGTTCATTAGCCCAAAGGGCATCTTGTCATACATGAATGCTCCCCATGGGGTGGTGAATGCTGTTTTTTTCGTATCCTCTTCACACACTGCTATATGGTTATAACCAGAGTATCCATCTAACAAGGAAATTCTGTGTGCACCTACCAATCTCTATAAAATATGATCCATCTTGGGGAGAGGGTAATTATCCTTCAAAGAACATTTGTTGAGATTTCAAAAATCAACACACAAGCGTATCTCCCCATTTTTCTTCTTTACAGGTACTAAGTTGGCCACCCAGTTTGAGTACCTCAATGGTACAATAATCTTGGCATCCAACATTCTTTTCAACTCTTTCTCAACTATGGACATTAACATGGGATTAAATTGTTGAATATTTTATCTGAATGGCTTGGAGCTAGCCTTTAGGGGGATCTTGTGCTAGATGATGTTGGTGTCAAATGTCTTCAAATATTTATAGGACCATGCAAAAATATCAGCAAATTTTTTTATGAGACTGACATAGCTGCCCTTTTGTTCTGCAACTATTGCTTTGGACAACTTGATGATCTTGGGATTCTCATATTGCAATCTGTTATCTCTTCTTCCTCATCCTTCATGGCAACTCCTTTGTAAACATCATTACTGTCAAACAACCTTTCCAATGGCACTAGTCCCCTTGGAATGTGATTGGTTTTCAGCTCCACAATATCATGACTAGCTACTGTCTTTAGCAGATGAGATGTTTGTTGATCTTCTAATTCCTCATTTTCACCTTCTTGACTTTTTTGATCAATTGAGATATTAGAGAATTCATCAATGGTGTGTAGAAATATATGCAGCTCTAGATCATCACTGAAGACTTGTCAGTGCTTTATGTTGTTTGGTATGGATGTTCTATGCCTGATCTC
The DNA here is from genome assembly GCA_032191745.1 of Picea mariana. Taxonomy (NCBI): domain Eukaryota; kingdom Viridiplantae; phylum Streptophyta; class Pinopsida; order Pinales; family Pinaceae; genus Picea; species Picea mariana. The sequence continues at coordinate 85,767 of JASDQU010739744.1, read as the reverse complement.
CTCCTGATATTTAATTTCTGGGCCAATGGGAGGCCTGAAATTGATGGCAGCTAAGGCCAGAGAATCTGCCTTTTGATTATGCTCTCTGGGAAAGAAGGAAATGTTAAATTATAGAAATAAGTTATCGATCAGATCCCATACCTCGTTTCTATATTGCTTGAGCCTCAATTTCTTAGCTTGATAGATGTTCCTTGATTCATGACCAACTCAGAATCACCAAAAACTGCTAGACAATCGATGGCCATGTCTTTGGCGGCCCTCAATCCCAGCACCAGAGCTTCATATTTAACTATATTATTTGTAGTTTCAAACTCCAGCTTATAAGAGAGTGTGATTACCTCTTCTGAAGGGGAAATGAGGAGTATACTTGCACCATATCCTTCCTTTGATGAAGAGCCATCGAAATACATCTTCCATACTTTGTTTTGTTGACCTGTCAGTAGCTGGTCTCTGCGTTGGCTAACTAATATTTCAGGTTCATCATCATTTAAATGAAAAACATATGAGCCGATCTCATCCTCAACAACATAAATTGGGTGATTTCTTGGGTTATGATGGTCACTGACAATGTAGGCCAACCTCACCTCTCTGTATAGCCTCCTATGGTCTCCTCCAAACACATGGATGGTGGCATAAGTGAGGTCCATTTGCAATGATCCTCCAACCTTCTTAGCCCAAGTTCTGGATAAGAGCATCCCAGACTTTGGGGGAATGTCATCCACCACAAGGTCCATCACTACACTCTTCATGGGTAACTATGCCAAAGAAACCACCATATCCTTTATCAGTCCAGGACATTTTACTTTCTTAGAATCAAAGGAGTACAAGTCCTGGTAAGGTTTGGTGATCTCCAGACCTAGTTCTTCCATAACAACTTTGGGCTAAACATTGTGTGAGGCTCCTGAGTCCATAAGATAGTTATGCAGGATCTTGTCATGAAAATTTAAAGATATGTAGAATGGTGGAGAAGCATCAGAGCCATCCTCAATGTGTGGACCCACTGTAATGGATGGTTTTTCATCCTGCAAACTGATTACATCAGAAGATACACCATGAGTGGTTGGTTGCAAAACCTTCATCATAGATTTTTTGAAAGGTTCATTCTTCATCAATTCTGTCAAAGGCACATGGATCTTGATCTTTCTCAACTCATGTTCTAGGTTGAAAGAGGTTGGTGGCCTATCAACTTATTTTATTTCAGGGGCCGCATGTTTAGATGAGGGAGGTGGCTGAGTTTTAGATGACATACCTTTACTTGGATTTGGCTTGGGAGGAGCTTCAACTTGTTTGTTTTGATCAGAGGTAGTGGCTTTGGGAGGCCCTGCTCTCGTCCTCAAACCATATTTCTTCTTGGGTTGGCCTTGAATAACTCCCTCTTCCCCTGTCTGATTATCAAACTGATTTGACAATTGTGCTACCTCATATTCTTGTTGTGTTAAGTGACTGGTATAATAATCTGTTTCATTGAAAAGCACAACAATATCATCCACATCATCACTGTCTGCATCCATCTCTTCAATCTGATTGTTTTGGAAAGGGGGCACTACCCTTTGATCCTCAACATTTATCCTTTCTCTCTACATTATTTGAGGAGCATCATTAGGCTTTCTAAATTGGTTTGGATTTCTATTTCTAGCCCCTTGAAAAGCTTTATTTGGCTGTTTAGATTCCCACTTCAGCTTAGCTATTTCAGATGTCAGATCCTTCAAAGTTTTGGTCATTTCATCAAGTTTGGGATCAACTATGGCTGGGTTAGAGGAGGCAGGGGAATCCTCTCTCTATTTCTTCTTATATTTCTCAGATCTAGTCTTTAATCTATCTGATGTCAAGATATTAGATTCGACCTCAATGGCTACTTCCTGCATGGACAACAATGTGGTGGATCATCTCTCTCTCTCAGCAGGAGGGAGAACTCTATATCAAATGCAATGGCATAAGTGATCTTGGCAGAGGCTTCAGTTGGTTTGATCTCATCTAGGATTCTACCATACATCTTATTGAATCTCTTGGTGAAATCTGAAATAGATTCACCATTCTTTCTCTTTAGGGCCCCAAACTCAGTGATGTAGTAGAGATAATCTCTCCTATCTCCCCATTGTTTTATGAAAGTTTCATTCAATGCATCAATATTTGCAATGGAGGCTGGAGGAAGACCCCTGAACCATTTTCTGACTTCCCCATCCGGACTCTGTACAAACAACCTGATCCACACATCTACATAATCAATGTTAAAGTTGTCTGCAAAGCTATAGAAGGATACCAGATGTTCCTCATCAATTACCTCACCTTCCCCATTATATCTTGGTAAATATTTCATGTAATCCCTGGCTGGGAGTGCATGTAAGCCTACATGCAACACTAGGGTTGCATAATTGGCAACAATTATGACATCCATCGTGTTAACAACCATGGCTTGAATAATAGGAATCTGAAGGGCAAAGCTAGGCCACCTCAAGTTTGTAATGATTGGTTTTTTACAAGTAGGTTTTGTTGGTAAGTTTAAGGACATGTTTTCAAAGATGGTGCCCTGGTAGGACATGCCACACGGTATAAAAGTGGGTTCTCCTTTGCTAATGGTATGGGTATTAAATGACAATTGAGGGTATGAAAAGACAAACATGAATAACAACAACAAGCAATGCAATGAATCACTTGTCGTGTGAAAACTAAGACCTAAAATAATATCTCAAGACTTAGACAAACATCTCGATGCAAATAATTCATCAGGTTTCAAAATAGTGGATCTGTCGCTGAACAATAGTTGCATAACATGTTGCATAATCATCAAAAGATAAACTAAAACAATATATGAAAGAATAAGGAAATGTACGTTGCACACATCACAAAATCTACATTCAAGATAAGAATCAACACATAGAGATTTGAGTAAGAAAACACAGCTGTCATCAACATATATTCACTAGGTAGAAAACTTTACAATTAACTGAGCAGGTCCAATTATTCTGTTGCTTCTACTTTCCTTCCAAAAACCCCCCAACCCTCAAAACATACAAAGACTGCATATTTAACAGAGTTGCAGAGGTTCTCGTCCGTATGGGATTGAGACCTGAATCTAGATAATTGTTTGTAGAACAAACTATTAATTTAACTAAAACATTGCATGGAGTACACCATGTATACTTCCCACTGGACTTAATCAACAGAGTGGTTCTTATCACACACAAAAGACCACTTATTAATTTAATCTACAACGATTATGGGATTGATTAACTAAAAACTGCTACTATCTCTGAGACTAAACTGATGCATGTGCTGAATGAAATTTAATTGGCAGAAAAACTAGGAATGACAAAACAAAGTTCTGTATCGAGTCCTGGCATGCCTGCGAGTTATTTGATGCTTCTGGAGGGTAACTGGCTGCATGGGAAGATCTCCACTTGATCTGCCTCTTCACTTAATTTCTGGAGCGATCTATAACTGAGACCGAGACATAACCCTCTGTCTGTGTCTGAGATCTCGACCGTTAAGTGCACTTCGTTTTGACTCGTCAGCTGCCATTTGTACTTTCGAAACGCTTTACTGGAAAGGTCGTTGGCCCAATGGTCATGGAAGGAGATGTGGAGTCAAGCATCCAATAGGGGATGATATGAGTGGATGTGGATTACGTGAAGGTGATAGAAGATGTGGAGAGTGGTCGGGGGAACAGGTGGCGAGAGTTGAGTGGTAGCGGGAGTGTGAGTGGAGGTGAGTGGGGGTGACGTGGTGACCTGACGTCATATAAGCACGTGATTTCGGAAGTTGTTGGGGGTGGTTTGGATCCACACCTCTTTTGGGCCTGAAACTCACTACCTCCTACCACATAGCTCCCCCATGATACCATGGTTTAAATTTTGGCCCGCTCAAGGATTTTAATGCCCGAGCATGTTGCAGCACCGAAATGAACCGTGGTCGTCAATATGGTCGCGATCTGGACAAGAGGTTGATAGGTGGCGTGTGGTGAGAGGTGGGTTAGATTATGAGAAGTGGACGGTATCAGGCGGTGGAAGACATGTGTAATGTAGTGAGAGGTGGGAGAGATACACGAGGGCGACAGGGGTGTGAGTGGAGGACAAATGACATGCAGTGGGAGGGGTGGTATCGGGATGTAATTCGGTGGGTGGGGGGGTAGGTAGTAAGTGGATTAGATAGGGGGGCGGGTCCAAAACCATGAGGAAGCGCCACGTTAGGTGGGCCCAAGCGTGGGGAAACCACCATTCTGGACCCCCCCCCTCCCCACCGTTAAAGGTAGAATGATCGGGGGGGTCTGAAATCATGTGAGGACCATCGATATAGGATATGGAGAAGACACCAATGGCGATTAGGGATAGATTTAGGCACCCCACGAAAAAACACCTTTTCGTCGTGTCTTTGAAGTCCCGAACACCACAGAACCGTTGATTTGGAAGAGGAGGCCATATCTTCACCGTTGAATATCGATCCTGTCACTTGCATGCGTTTAGAGCTCAAATGTCTTGTTTTGATTGGTTGCTAGTTCTATTGACTCTTACTGAGTTGTCCACTGAATGTGTCGAACCTGGCCGTCTCATGCGCACACAAAAACTAGGTGGACCTACTAGATGCTCAGTTAGTGACCACTTATGATGATGAGTATTCCAAATTCAAACCAGAACATGTGATCCTCACTGAAAAAAACACAATGATGGTGCAAATATACAAAGCCAAATGGGGGCCATGAAAAAATAAATAAAAATGGGGAATAAGCTAAACAAGCAACAACAAAACTTAACATTGATGGATGGATGGGGTGAAAGATAGAAGAGGGCAGGGGTGCAGACCTAGGTAACAACACATATCTTGCCACATTTTGGTTGGAATTAACACTCAAACTTTGAAGATAGAAGTGTATATCAGAAAAAGGGTAGCAATGTTGATTGAGTATGGTAGTACAGATAACTTCATTAAGTACAAATTAACCAAACTTTTTCAATTTCTTTATATATCCAATACAAGAGTTTCAAGTAATGATTGTAGATGGAGGTACCGTAAATTATCTAGGGAGGTGCCATAATATTAATCTCACTATGGGGGAACATATCTTAGATATCCCGATGATTCCAATCTAAAGGGTTGTGTTGATGTGGTCTCAAGGGTCCAATGGTTACAATCATTGGGAATAATGTATTTTGATTTTCAGGAACTTTTCATGAGATTTTCTTTAGAAGGTGAGGAAATTTAACTTAGAGGTATGCAAGGGAAACCATAAAAAATGATAAGTCCTAACAATATGACAAAATTGTTAAAAATGGACACCATGGTGTAATTGCACAATTGTGCCCATTAGATGTTCAGACATCTAAATCCTTTGTTCCCATTAATCTCCAAAGAATTATTAAAAATCTTTCCATGGAAATGGTGAAGATTCCAAAAGGTTCCACTTTCTCAAGAGCATGATCATGCTACTCACTTGATTATGAGTAGCCTTCCTCTTAACATCAAACCTTACAGATGCCCATGTGCCTATAAGAGTGAGATTGAGCATATGGTTGAAGAAATCTTAATGGATGGCATAATTCAACCTAGCTAGAGTGCTTTATATTCACCAATGGTGATGGTTTACAAAAAGGATTGCTCATGGCATATGTGTTTAGATTACATAGATCTCAACAAGGTTACCATTAGATATAGTTTCCTATTCATGTCATTGATGAATTGTTAGATGAATTTCAGGGTGCAATTTACTTTACAAAGTTAGATCTCCATTCAGGATGTCATCATATTAGAATGAGGGAAGAAGACATCCGCAAAACAATGTTTAGAACTCATAAAGGTCCTTATAATTTTTTGGCGATGCCTATTGGCCTTGATAATGCACCTTCCGCATTTGAAATATTGATGAATTCCTTTTTCAAATCCTATGTTAGAAATTTTTTGTTAGTATTTTCTCATGATATACTAATCTACAATAAATATTGGGAAGAGCATGTTCAACATATTGACGTGGTCTTAAAACTATTGGAGGAGTAACAACTATATGAAAAGCATTCGAAGTGTACCTTTGAGGTGTGGGAAGTGGAATATTTGAGTCACATTGTATCTCATGAGGGCGTCAAAGTAGACCCTAGCAAAATTAACGCTACGATGGAATGGCGAATTCCAAAAACCTTGTAGAATCTTAGAAGATTATTAAGATTGATAGGATATTATCACAAGTTTATTAATAACTATAGTTGAATAACAACACCTCTAACAATGTTATTGAAAACTGATGCATTTTCTTGGACTCAAGAGACAATCCAAGCTTTTGAATAACTTAAAGAGGTAATGTGTAGAATTCTTGTCCTAGCCACACCCGACTTCACAAAAACCTTTATTATGGAGTGTGATGCCTTAGGGCATGACACCGGTGCAATTTTAATGCAAGACAGAAGGTCACTTTCCTTTGAAAGCTACCAACTTAAAGGAAATAACTTACTCAACTAATTTATGAGAAGGAAGTGTGGGCCATACTACATGCAGTTAAGTAATGTCACCCTTACCTAATGGGAAGACACTTGAAGGTAAAAATAGATCATGATAATCTAAAGTGCTTCTTGGAATAAATACTACATTTTTAAGAGCAATAAAAAGGGCTTACGGATATACTATGTTATAACTTTGAAATTATCTACAAATAAGGGAAACAAAATGTCTTGGAAGTTGCACTTTCAAGGAAATATGAAAACATCGAGGCCTTACTCCGTGATATTTCTATTCTACAAGCTAACCGGGTAGAAGAAGAAAGGATAGAAAGGAAACATGGCTAGAAGGCATGGAAGCTCATTTAAAAATGACAACACAAACCTACTGCATTCAAACACAAGAATGATTCACTTTTGTATAAAGATCAGATATATCTATGTAAGAATCCCAATTCAAACAAAAGGTCCTTTTGGAATTACACACTTCTCTTATAGGGGGACACATGATTTTTAAAAACTTACCTCAGGATCAAGAAGGATTTTTTTTGGGAAGGTCTTAAAATTAATGTTCTAAAGTTTGTGGTAGAATGTTTGGTTTGCCAACAAAACAAAGTAGATAGAATTGAGTCATGTGGTCTTTGAGAAACATTAGCAATACCAAGTTAACATTGGGAGGAGGCCTCAACTGAATTTATCACAGATCTACCAAAGTATGAAAGGAATAGTGTCATCATGTCGGTGGTGGATATACTCATAGAGTATTCCCATTTTTATGCACTTTCACACTCTTTTAAAGAAAGTATTGTAGCCACAACATTCAAGGAAACAATTCTAAATCTACATGGAAACCTAAAGATTATTGTGAACGATATAGATCCAATTTTCACTATTAATATTTCGATTTACTTGTTTTCTTGTGTGGGTACTCAACTAGCTCACAACTCCTCCTACCATTCCCAATGTAATGGGAAAACTGAGATTGTGAATAAATGTCTAGAAGGTTATCTTCATTGATTTGCATTTGATAAAAAATCAGAATGGATCAAATGGTTACCTTTCACATAATGGTTATATAACACTTCCTTCCATACATAATACAAAATATCCCCATTCACGACACTCTATGAGTATCATCCTACATCCATCACATCAACCCTAAGAGGGAAACCTAAGGTTCAAATAGTGGAGGATCACATCGAGCACCATGTTATCACTATAACAATTTATGTGAGAAATCTAGTTTCCAAGACTTAGTGAGGCGCTAAACTAATGTGGAAGTGTGACAAACTGGAAGACATGGCCAAATATAGCGGGAGGAGGGAAAAACTAGCAGAAATGCGGAGTTAAGGCGACCCGGCCGGTCACAGATTGCAGGTGCCACAGATCAATGGTTAGGGATCATTTCGGGCGGAGAACTAGAGTGAAAGTTAATTCTTGAAAGCGTGCCGAAAATAAAACCATGGTTTTGACTTGGGACTACGTGGCGCCGTTGGGTGCATTTCGGGGGGAAAAGCGGGCGAACTCAAAACCATTCCATCACACCCCAAAATCATGTGCTAAATGTCATTAAATGTGTCAAATCAAATGGTCACATGTTGAAAGGAAACTTGATTGTAGGTCTAATCATCTCGAGACACCTTTTTAGGTACCATTCGTCTGCGCAATGCCAAGTAAGCACCGCCAAATAACCGATTTAAGACTGATCATTGGAAATCGATGGTCGAACGTGATAGGCCGTTATCCCTGTAAGGACTTTCATTAGTAGCCCATGATTATTACTCGATGGCAACTATTACTCAAAACACAGGTGAAATTACTCTATTTTGGGTAATTGACAGTTTATTCCAGAGCAGGATAACTACAAATCGAATCACTCGTCCAATTCATGTACTGTTGAGATAAATAGGCTCGTGTTCCCTGAAAAACCAAAGGGGGATGAGGAGAAAGATCCAACGGTTTTCAGCAAACCAGAAAATTCAAATAATATGACAGGGCTATCAAGTTAAAAGAGAGAAAGGCATGTTGCGCAACTCCTGACAACAAAAATTTGTGCAAAATCTATGGATGAACCAGGAGCAGGCGAAGAAATTAGATTGAATCCTATTATGAAAGATTTGATCATTAATGGATACACAGATGGACACTATACATAAGCTGGCGAGAGCAAAAGGAAAAAGCAATGGAAGGAGGAAGTTAAAACTGGAACAGTTAAAGGTACTGAAGAAGACCAACCCAGTTGGCTTGACACGTTAATGGAAGAGATTGAAAAGTTAAAATGAAAAATTCACGACGGGCTAAATCAAGTTCATTTAAGGGAATCTTGTGATTTTGTAGACATATGGCATTCGGGGTAAAGATATCAAATATTTCGGTTTTCTGTTTGTAACGTTCCCTAGAAAGTAGGAGTTCGGTTTTGGTATGTTACTCCTTATGTTACTGATATCTATTTTTGGAATCTTGGAGAAGATGATCCGTTTTTGGGTCTCATATGTAATTTATCTATACATACCGTTAAAAAGATAAATGAATGGTTCGACTGGCCGGAGAAGGGCCTGCCCTTGTAGCAGGAAAACTTTGTAATTTCTTATGGATTTTAATATAAGCAGAGAAGGTTTTCTTAGATAGCCGAGATTCATCACGGTGTTGATGTTCAATATGTTTTCTTGTATTTCATATTCATGAATGTGCTTTTCTGCTAGCGATAAACTTTGGGCAAAAGAAATAATTCACCTTGCTGGTGCTCTTTCTCATATTGATTATACTTGTTATGTGTTTATTGGTTCCTGGTTCAGAATTCACCCTTGATTAGTGCTCTGTTTTCGGTAACCGACCTTTATGTTTCTTCTTCTGAAGCTATACCAAGAGATTCGTCCCTTGTTAGACGCCTCTTGCCATAATGTTTTTTTCTTCTTTTCCACTACCATCCCATATTACTTATTTGGCTGAACATCATACATATTTTGCCTCTGTTCCATCTGGAATACATAGCTTATAAATATTCATACTTTTTCAGGAATTGACCCCATTTCCCAATGGCCTTGCCCTCTAGTTTTTTCCTACCACTTTTAAAATTTATCCTATTGCAGAATCCGACCTCTGTGTGTGCATTGCCAAATCTTTTGAGTATTTTCAATAGTTGTATGCCTGAGAGAGCCCTTTTTGGTTGGAAGGGTCAAAATCCAACCTAAAGTTGGTTGAAACTGTTACCTCTGTTGTTTGTTTTATCAGCCGAACAAATTTACAGAGTGCTAACACACCAAAAAGAGGTTCTCCAACTATTGAAGGACAAATTGGTGATAACAAAATATAGGATAAAACAACAAGTAGATCAACACTATAGTGAAAGACACTTTTAAGTTGGAGATTGGGTATTTCTAATATTGAAATTGTATAAATAGATGTACTTAAGAAATGTAAGAAAGACAATAAATTATCACCCAAGTACTATGGTTTCTACAAGGTATTGCATTGGCAATATGGCTTACAAATTGGAGTTGTCTCAATATTAACTGGTTTCTAAGTCTAATTAGATACTTCCAATCCGAGCTTGATCTCCAAACTCCTTAGCGCAACTTGAAACTTGCAAGGTAACAAAGAGAAATAAAGAACTTCTACTCTACAATATTAGATCAAACAAATTCATCTACAAAGATCGAAGGAACAATAGACAAGCACATGCAAGAATACACAAGCTTGAAGGAAATAGGCCAAGTATATTAAAATGAGAGTGCAAAGAGAATACTTATAGACCATGATTGATGCAATTGCAACAACCTCCCCAAGCTCTCCTCATCTAAACCTTGCATGATGCTACCAAGATCATAAGTTTGATATCTGAAAGCTTCCTCCTTTTCACCTTGGAAAGCCCTCAATATATATGCTTGAGAGGCATAACAACCATGAGAAAATGAGGGGTATGGTTGAGGATATGGCTCCTTGAGGCTTGGATTAGATCCTAAAGTGAGGCCCAAGCATGAGGGTCGAACACAACTAACCCAATCTCAAAGAGTTGGCCCATAGATTAAGGTGGGGGAGATCCCTCCTTTCTCTCAACAACATCAACGTTTCCCCTAGTGAGAGATAAAGTGTTGATACTAGATTAGTGCTCCCCTACAGTGGTAGAGAGGGCGTTATGTGTGCACCCAAATTATGGACAGGGGGGTGATGGTCTTCATAAATGCTCAAAAAGGGTCAAAATTTCCAAGGAAAAAGTGTGTTTTGACCAAAAAATGATGGTTTTCCTCCTCCCATATGACTTAGGGGTCATGAACAACTGTTTTAAGGGTATCAATTAGTGGCAACACCTCACAAAGTGAATGTGACACTTAAGATGGTGCATACGACACTTGTGACAGTCAATGCAACACTTACCGAGGTGCATACGTCACTTTGCGACACTTTGCAACGCGACACTTAGGGTGTGAAACACAAGTGTGTCGGTTTTGATGTGTAACCGATGATCCCTAAAGTGTGAGGCCATAAGAGAAAGTGATGGCCGAAACACTTTATAAAATTCTTTAAAGCAAGGGTGTTGGAGTGGGAGAACCTGACAGAAGTTGCAAACAATCATCAAACAATATTAATATATGTTCCATTTCCGAGGCAGGCATCCCTATGCTCGGAATACAAGATGAATCATAGCACGGTCGCCGACCAATACACTGTGGATCCATGAAAACACCGACTAAGGACATGGCCACCAGAGATACAATGTGGATCCATACCTCCATGACATGAAATGATCGCAGCCATGAAAAATACATAGTGGAGCTACGAGATGACAAAACATAGCCATAGATCAATACAATGTGGATCTATGTGACAATTATATATCAGTATGCTCAAATGATCTCCATCGCAGCCTGGGAAAAGCAGATAACAAAGTGAACACCCAACCTAGGGTCTTCATCCAATCCCGATGTGGTACGAATATAGGCATGTGAATAGATGATTTGATGTCGAACATGGTAGAAACCACTTGATTATCGATCATCGAGGTAAATTGTTAACAAGTGCGAGGGGAATCACCAATGATGTCAATGAATCCCAAGGTACCCTAGTACATTACAACGAATGTGAATAAATGAGTTGAGGTCGAACATTCATGGAATCATCCGATCATAGGTCAATGATGTAAACCTATTCTCGAAAGTAAGGACGCTTGACATTGAGGCATGCAGGTCCCAAGGTACTAACTGGTTTCTAAGTCTAATTCGCAAATGATGTGTTGAAGTCAACATGAAAAGACTCATTGAAGGAGGGCCTTGATGTATCCCCAATCATCGACATGAAATTGACATAGGAAAGTGATGTAAGATGGTGAATCGAATGAGTATGGACCGATACTACATGAAATGGAAACTGGTAATATTGTAGATGGATGGTTTGAAGTGAAACTTCCCTTGAACATGATGAGGCATAACAAGTGACTTGGAAGCATTGACTCGACGAGTAACAAGAATGTAATGTGACGACAATAATAACACTCTTCGACTGGAGAAAAAAGCATGGCGACACGTTGAATTGGTATGACTCAGAGACAAGCAGATTACCCAACTGTAAGACGAGACAGAAATAGGTTCCATGTTCAAGGGCGAAAATAACTACCATAAAGGATTCCCAAATACTTGACCCACTTCCTTCAACACCCCCCCCCCCAAAT